>NCSK02000057.1:0-140335 GCA_002276475.2 Chlorociboria aeruginascens | reverse complement strand
CCCCCCAAATGTCCCTCAAACTTACCCTCCTAGACGGCGGCCTCGGCACCACTCTCGCCGACCTGTACGCCTATACTTTCAACATCAACACCCCCCTCTGGTCCTCACAACTCCTCCTAACCTCGCCCTCCACCCTCCTCAGCGCCCAGCGCGCCTTCTCCAATGCTGGCGCCGAAATCATAAGCACGGCCACCTATCAAGGCAGCTATGAAGGGCTGTCCCTCTCCGGGGTCGGGTCCCGGGCCGAAGCTGGGCACGTCCTGCGGAGCGCGATCCCCATTGCTCGGGCTGCGGTTTCGGGAGGGAGAGTGGCGTTGAGTTTAGGCGCGTATGGTGCGGTGATGGTGCCGAGTCAGGAGTATAGCGGGCGCTACGATAAGGCGCATAGTTCTCGCGAGCAGTTGCGCAGCTGGCATTTGGAGAGGCTGCAGGTGTTTTGTGGGGAGGAGACGTGCTGGGCGGACATTGATTTTGTGGCATTTGAGACGCTGCCGTTGGTTGAGGAGGTTTGGGCGGTGAGGGGCGCGATGGCTGGGGTTGAGGAAGGGGCTAAGCAGAAGGGCTTTTGGATCAGTTGTGTGTTTCCTGGGGAGGGGAATGTGTTGCCTGATGGGTCGGGTGTCAGGGATGTTGTGCGGGCTATGCTAGGTGAAAAGGAGGGGTTGAGGAGACCCATGGGTGTGGGTGTGAATTGTACAAGGGTGGGGAAGGTGGAGGCGTTGGTTGAGGAGATGGAGTGTGCGGTGGGGGAGTTATTAGAGGGTGAAGGGGAAAACCCAGAGTGGCCGGCTTTGGTATTGTATCCTGATGGAACAAACGGAGAGATTTATAATACTGAGACGAAGCTTTGGGAGGTGAAGGAGGGGATGGGGAGTAAGGTGAGTTGGTTTCTCGCTTGGTGGAGGGGGGGGGAGGGGTTGAATTTGAAATAGATACTGATGGGAATAGAAATCATGGGATGCGCAAACATTTGACATTATGATGAGAGTGAGGGAGAGGGGGTTGTGGAGAGAGATATTTATAGGCGGATGTTGTAAGACGACGCCGGATGATATTGGGAAGTTGAGGAGGAGGATAGATGAGATACAGGATTAGAAGTAACGCATACCATATATGGCGGGAAGGCGATTGAAAGACTGCCCTTGATATCATACTCAATATCTAAGAGGTTGTTGGAGTATTTTCAAAGTCTGGGCCCGAGTTCCTTTCCAGACACTTAATACCTCGAGGCAAGAAGCCTGACGTGCAACAAACTTCCCAAGCTACTTTGATTAAGTTTAACTAAGAATCACTTTTACGCATCGAAGACATTTGTAATAGAGACTGACGAGCCCGCCTGAGCAGGGAATTCTCATAAGAAGCATGGAATACCGTATATATAAGAAGACCATGAAAATATATAACTTTATGCTATATACGGAGGTATGTAACTTTCAGTTAACCTAACTAGAATGCTTCATGCAACCTCAAGCTTGGAATTTTGAGGTGTTGATCCAAGTACATACATTTTCGCTGCACCATCTAACCAATGTCCCCAATACCATCGGTGACTAGGCTATATTTCATTTCAAATCCATACTCCTGTAGCCAGATATCGATGGATACCTCTTTTTTTTGGGTGCGTATGTAGGCATCGTCCAAGAAGATCTTGAGGCATAGGCCGAAGCCGAGCTTTTCCATTCCACAGCCCGAGTCTATATACAGTCCAAATTCGCCTAAGCAAGAAAAAATAATACACTTGTCAATTGCCTCATTTTCTGCTATTATATCCGATCCTTACACCGCTAGGTAGCGCCCATTCGTCACCACTGTCTAGGATAGTGGGGTTACACAACTTTGGCAATCCTATCGCTTCGCGGGATCTGGTCTCATTTACTAAGGCGAACCTAAATTATTGGAGATCTCAAAGCGCTAATCTGTATACAGGGCTCATATGAGACCGGCCGGCGATGCAGTTTGGTACCCAATCCCATATAGGTCGAAGCTTTGAATGACATCAGGACTACTGATCTTGTGAAAAAGGCTTCAGCACCGTAGATATCTAACGCCGAAGGAAGTATTTCCATTCTTCGCGCTCGCTATCTTAAACAAAAATAATAAGAAATCCAAGGGCAAGTACGCAAAGAACATCTCCGAACAACTTGTATCAATATAAGGCAATGGGTCGTGTGACATCTTAGCATCAAGATCCCACAATGGCTTTTACTAAGTAAATGCACCAACTTGTGGTAGGACCCCCAAAGTTAACAAGCCAATGACGAAGTAAACATATTGATTACTTCATATAGAAGTGGTTGCTTGATTACGTAGCTTCCCACGAAACAGAAGACCCGTCCCGTATGAGATCATCTTGGCCTCTTGTAGCGAAGATCGTCAGAGGATGTCGCCTAGCTGTTGGTCTACCAAAGTACATCGACAAGGTAAGGTACTGCTTCTCTTTGAGACATCCCTGTCTATCATTTCCAAATGGATAAAAAGAGAATACGTCGTAGACGGGGATGAAAGGCCAAATCAATGAATTCCATGGATGACTCAGCACCCGGGGCGAAATGCTCGAATCGAATAAAGAATATAAAGCAACTCACAAGCCAAAAGCCCCCAATGTATGCAAGATAATCAGAACCCTAGTGAAAGCCTAGATGAACCACTCATATCACAGCGGATTCTGCGTTTCCGTTAAAACGTGCTAACATGATGTAAGCCTTCCCCCGCAAGGAGGTTGCAGTAAACATACACATGTCCAATCACCGCTTCGGTGTCCGTCGTACGGATGTCGGGGAGTTGCTGCTGGGGAGCCGGCCATGCTGGTGCGAGTTGTAAGCAAGCAGTTATCACCACTTCTCAATGCAGTGGGAGGACACGAATGGTGGCTGCTTTATGCATGTCTGTCAGACGGTTCCTTGGAGGCCGTTTGCCTTGGGCGCGGAAAGCTCCGAGCGATCGAAGCAAGAGGAAGCCCGAATTGGGGAGTGGTCGGGATTTACCATGTGCTGCAGATGGCGGCTGGTGGATTCCATAGGTTCCGCAGGTCCCGTAGGCCCCATGAGAGGATCGAAAGATAAAACAAGAAGACACGTTATTCGGGAGTCGAGGTACCGTAATATAATAATGGGGTGGTGGTGGTGGTGATGGTGGTGGTGATGGTGGTGGTGTGGTGGTCTGTGTCGGTGGTCTAATGGTCTTTACCCCACAAAGTCTGAAAGCAAAGCTACTGCCTGATTGGTCTCGCTTAGACGAATCCTGGCGGTCGCCTATCCTTGCCTTGGCTTGGCTGACTCCGCCCTTCTCCCTACGATAAATGTGACTCCCCTCTTTCCATTTGTCTTCATCTTCCCATTCCACATTCCACACCCTTCCTCCAATTCCATCCCTCATTCAGCTCATCAGCCCTTCGAGTCTGTAGTTTCAGTTTCGCACATTGTTGTTCCATCTCCCAGGTCAGTGCACCAGTATTAAGCTAAGCCCTGCTCGCTCGCAATATCAAACAAAGAACCGTGGCTGACACCTCGAACAGATACGCCAATCTCCTCATAGGTGAACAAAAGGGCGACTTAGTCCCTGAAAGAACGCGTCACTCTATAAACCAGAGCTGGGCAGCGTAGGGCATCGAATCCCTCCCACATACATCAACTTTCCAATACCCCTCGACTGTACAATCAGACCCCGAATACCCGAACCAATCGTCACTATGTCTTCCAACAACGATATCACCCCTCCCAATGAGTTCTCAGGCAGACCTCGTCGTAGTTCTATCACTGCCCAAACCTTCAATTCTCTCTTCGGTCGATCCGCCAGCACTACTGCACCCATTCCCACGTCTGCTGGTCCAGATCGACGACGAATGTCAATTTCGACCGTAGGCTTGTCAGGAACCTCGCCCACACAACCTGCATTCCCATTTGGTGTCCGCCGATCTAGCGTGTCCACCGCCGATTCCAACTCGATCGACGAGAATGCTATCGATGACGATGATGGTCCTGCTCGCAGCACACCCACAACACCATATACACGTCGTATGTCCTTTGGTGCGCAGGCACTTCGATCGGTGAGAACAGGTGGTAGTCCAGGTGCATCTGGTAGATCTTCCTCTTATCCTACAAACTCTTCTTTGGCTCCCATCCCTTCGGGGAGGAGGGGAGGGACAACCCCTCCAAAATCCCAAGCAAATCAGGCAAGCATGCAATCAACGCCCAGAACTGCATCTGACCTTCCTTCCGCTCGTCCAGGTGAAGGTGGTGGCTTCAACTGGTCTGAGCAACTTAGATCCCGCGCTGAGAGCTCGGTCTCCCAGACCCAACGACCCAATTTCTCAATCCCTTCGAATAAGCAAATCCCTTTGCACGAGAGATCCAAGAGTGTCAATGAGATGCCCAGTCCTCCTCCTGCAATTTCCCCTCCACCTCCAGCTAGACCTGCTAGGAAGCAACCTGATGCCTTCCAGGAACGTATTCTGAAGGGCGATTTCTACATGGATTAATAGGCTTAGTTTCTACTTCTGTTAAGAATATAAGGGATTTTGGTTCTATGGAGTTGCTGGAGTTGAGTATTGATGACTAGGGTTGCCATCAGACTCGGAATGGCTACATGATACACAGTCAGAGCTTATACATTGCTCTAGGCAAAATAAGGATACGGAGAGTGTACGCTGGACGTTTCATTCATGTTTAAAGGATTTGAGGAAAGCAAATTGAGGTTCGCACTTCTAAGTGTGGCAATCTGATGATTGATGATTTTCCTTTCGACATAGCTTCGATGATAGCGATAGGCGATATTAGCATGCGTGGCTTTCGTTGCTGTAGTTTACGAGCTCATATGCAATACAATAACTTGAATCTGATTGCTTTTAGACGCGTTTTTTCCTGCTCTGTTGAATGTGTATTCTCCCCCAAACTGTCTCTGGGGAACAAAGGATTCTTGCCAACTCTTTTGTTTGCTCAATTTTAGTGGCATGGGTCACCAATGTCCCACCAAAACTGACACATTGGCGGGCCAAGGGATGCCCATCAAGAATCCAGATCATCAATGTATCACCAAATCTGACACAGTAGCGGGCAAAGGAATGTAGTTTTGCCTCAGATTATTGCCCTTGAGCGTTGTCACAATTCATTCTATATCCAAATGCAGATGTCTTTCACAACTCCTCAAAAGCGAACGCCATTGCCTGTGGCATTTTATATCACATTCTTGCCATTGAACTAGTTGCTTCGATCAATAGTCAAAATACCTTCTCATATTATCCGGCACGAAGTCTCATCTGCCCCCTTTTAAGAGCCAACAGATCCTCAGGTCCGAGAACACACATGAACTCATGCTAGTTCCTGCAATTAGTTTGTAAAAAAAAGAGATTGATCTTGGTTGCGAGCACTGAGTTCTTCCTTCTAATTAATCAATGGGTATAACTCCTCATTTTAGGGTTGAAATAAGTCTCGTTTATACTGAGGGGAATACGATAAGCGAAGGGGTGGAGTCATGTGACTTTAATCCCCTCAAGTGGGTTAGAGAAGTTCCGACAGGAGCGACTATATTCACACCTTTTCATTTCAAACTTAGGAAAAACGCGTTTGCTCCTCTGCATTTCATGTCGCGTTAATCTTTCCTTCAACACCTGCAGCCCCCACTGCCATCGCTAGGGGTTGCGATCTTTGCTTTCGCGCACCCGTGGTCATCAAAGTTATTTTGCGTTAAGACTCTTCCGCTTCCTAGGTATCTTGATATGATTATTTCACTTCTCATCTTGCATTTAAGTCTAATACTTACCAGGTCCTATACATATCTCGAAATCATCATTAGCTGTGAGTGGCCTTACAATCAGGGTTGAATGTTTGTTGATGAATTCTAGATGGCAGCTACGCCGTCCCTCCTTGATGATACCCCTAGCCTTGTCACCGGTACAGAATGGGATACTTCTGGTAGAATTACTGATGCGGAATGGGGTCACTTTACCATTGGTGGTCGCTTTCGTTCACCGTCGTCATTTCAGTCACCGTCGTCATCATCATCACCCCAACCGGCCCAGCCGCCACGTCCTGCCTCACCCCCACTGGACTTCAGTGATCCCACATCTCTTGTTACCTTCATGGTCGGTCCAGACGGTGGAGCTCAAAACTTTCTCATTCACAAATCTATTGTTTGTCAGGTCTCTCCTCCATTGAAAGCAGCATTCAATAGCCAATTCATCGAAGGACAAACCCAGACATATCGGTTGGATGATGTTAAGCCGAAAGTCTTCCAACTACTTATGCAATGGTTCTACAGCCGCAAAATCACCTTCGAGATGCATAATGATTATGGTGGACTTGGTACGCATTCGGATAACCATGTTTCGCCCGACATATGTCACTCCGACCGTGAAACCACCATTGACTTATGGGTGCTTGCCGGTAAGCTCCTTCTCCCACAAGCCCAGAATCTGGCAATGGATCATCTCTTGCACGTGCTCGCGACCTGCTCCAGAGCACTCGACGGCATCAATTTATTAGCAAGTCACGTTTATGAGCATACAGCAGTTAATAGTCCTTTACGCCGCCTTTTCGTCAAGATTTTAACTTGGTCTCCCGACTCGCATTTTTTTGGCCTCAACTATTCTGCCCATCAGGAACTCTATCCCAGAGAGTTTCTGTTCGATGTCATCCTTGGATATAGGGAGACTGCTTCCCAGAGATTCTTGTCCCGAAATCTTGCTATCGCTTTCCAAGAGAGCTATCACGTCCCAGTAGCAACCCTTTGATGTAGGGTATGCTCTTTACTCGCTTATACCAGAGGCCATAACTAACATTATCCACGGCAATTCAATGTTCAACTCGGAGTTATGATGTTGTCATGAACGCTAGACTCCATTGTTTGTAAAAGTGAATGATTCATAGCTCGTCATTGGTCGTTGTTATGGGACTTCGTGTATCCTTTTGAGAGCTGTCTGCTGTGATATGGTACATTAGTGCACTTCTCAGGAAGTATAGCTCATGGGGATCATGATTGCTTGTATTTGTGGATTGGACTCGCACTTTGTACTTTGTAAAGAAAGATAGAGAGGCTATACAGAAAATGCCCAATAGAAAACTTCAAAACCACTGACCTTGTCAACAAATTATCCAAACTCAACTTCCAATCTCTTTATCCATAAGTGCTCATAAAGGATATGCCCAAACGCAACTGTAACGAATTCAGATTGAGAAACCAGACTTCAATTTCGTGTTAACAGCCGAATATTAGCCGTTTTCTTAATCCACTTTTCAAATGGGGCTCAACGTCTTTGTTTCACAATAACCGTGTCTCCTCTAATCACCTATGTCGACCAACTGCAACTCTTTGAGGTACCAACTGTATAGCAAAAGTAATTTCTTGTCCACCACTCTTCTTGACACAGCAACTCACTAATGCACTCTAGATAGAATCATTCTACGGGCGAGTCCTTATTATGGACCCTGACGGATTATTTCCCCGGAGCCATAAAGGCCCATGCTGCAACCAAGCCTGAGGAAACAACTGACCGCTCATTCGAGGTCGCAGGATTCTCGTATGCGTTAAGCTATCTGCACTGGATTATCTGGCTGACATTTCTCTGGTATAGTGGCGGCTTCGAGGTCGTGACTTTTTTCATCAGCAAGACGAATAGCAAACAACTTTCAAGGTGCATAAGGAAATCGTCTGCCGAAACTTGCCGATTCTCAAGGCAGATTTCAGCAGTGCGTTTGTCGAATATGTAAGGTAAACCTACTGTCAGGAGGAGAATACCGCTGTTGTATTCAGGTAGCTAGTTCAATGGTTGTATAGAGGCCACATTAGCTTTCCCGAATACTAGCCTGAACGGACCAAGGATCCTCAAAAAGGTGGTCTGGCTTTCCGAACGTCTAGTATTATGCATCGGGTTGACGAGGTACTTGAGTTGACTGGTAATTTACTAGCCACGCTAAGTACCTTTTGGAGTGCTAATTAGTGCAAATGAATAACTCATAAACCAACGCCTAAAAATCAATAATTCGTCAATAAACAGCATATGCAATGATATTGCATATGGGTTCATGTATTCAGGGGAAGGAAAGGGGCTGTCACAGTTAAACGAGCCTATCACAATGTCGTGGATTAGCGAGCCTATAACTACCTAAAGCGTCACTACGTCTTCCCCTTTCTTTCTTATATACCTAGCATCCTACACTTCAATCATATCAGCAACAAATGCTTTTTTATTCATTCAGAATTCATATAGTTCTATAGTATAGCTAATACCTCGGAGTTCCGAGTACTTGCGTGGTTCAAGCTGTTCCTTTGCCCTCCATTCTTCGTCCTTGCCCCTTCTTTTCATTCTTCTGAACTTGGCTGCGGCTTTCTCCTGAGATATACATAATGAAAGGGTGGATTTCGGTATTTCACTTCTCAAAATACTTATAGAACTGGGAACATATAATTTTGTAGGAGCGGATCGGAGAAGATTGTTGAGCCTCAGACTAGAATTTGAGACCTACTTTTAATTCTATGGAGAATGAAGTGGACATCTCACATGGTAAAGTTGTGTGGATCTTTGCAGGCGACGGGAATTATATTGAAAGTTGTAAAGTGGGTTGGTTCTACATTACGGTTATCAATGAAAACCAAAATGCCAGCCATAAGGAAGAAGTTTTCACCTTTTTCCTTTCCCATTTTGGCATTGTGGAGCTGATTTATATGATACTACAAAATGGCAAGGTCTGACAACGGAGAAGAAAGAATAAGTAAATCTTTCGGGGCTGGAAATACATTATTGGTGTAATTAGTTGGCGATAAAACAAGCTTAGAAATGCTCAATATAGATCTCCCCAGAACTGTAGATAAATATATCAATGTCCATGGAAAATCTTGCTGTTCTACCCGGTAGTCAAAAATCTGAAGAGACCCGCCGATATCAAATATCTGCAACTGTAAGGGGCTCAGCTTTCGTTTCCTCATTGTAAGCCAGCTTCATAAAACCCCGACCCCGTGTAAATCTCTTACGTAGTACCACTGTAACAGGTCACCAATCAATTGATCTTATTACGGGTTGTGTTAAGTCTGTGGATTGAGAAAGCTCTAGGAGGATTTTATAAATGAGAGAGGCACTAAGCCAAAGGGTCCCTTTCCTGACAAGCACCATTGACAATGCTGTTCCCAGCGACATTATCAGAGAACTCTAGGTTCTCCAACACGGCCCTCACACCATGAACTCTCCAGTACTCTCCCCACCAGATATATGGGAATCACCCCCCCCTTCCCACACAGCTCAAACCGCAAACCTAGCAAAAATCACCAGCATCCCTCTTTTGGAGTGTTCAAGTCATGAAACACACCAAACCAGGATTTTATTATAGTGAGTATACTACTGCCCGCAGATGGGCGCAGGATTTTCAAAGTGAGCCTGAAGCAATTCATAATGTCGAAAAAAAATAAAAGGACATCTCCGCTAATATATGTGCTAAGTTACTTCTTCTACCCGAGGCCAGAAAAAAAAAATCGCAAGTCAATACCGCTTAACAAACAAAGGACATATAATTAAATAAGCCAAACCGATCATCAAACACGACAAACTCCCAGAGCCAACCTGGGTCATCAAAGATAGGGAATCGCCAATCCCGCATACGCACCCCCAGAGCCAACCTGGGTTACCAAAGATAAAGTTATCGCCAATCCCGCAAACGCATACTATCGCCGTAATAAGTAAACACACTAAGTGAATGTGTTTCTTTCCACCCACCTGATAACATCATATATCCGGTGGGTGGTTTCTTGCCGGTTGGGAGAAAGGTTTTTTTATTATTCTTTGTGTGTGTGTATACATATTTTTTTTTTTTGGATAGCTTGGAGTTGGGATTGGGATGGGATGGGATGGGAGAAGCTTGTGTGATTTACTTACCTCCGAAGGGAGGGGGGACTTTGAGTATGAGAGAAGAGGGGGTGATTGTCTATTGAGGAGTAGAAAAAAAAAGAAAAAGAAAAAGAGAGTGGAAGGAGGGAACAAGTAGAAAAGAGGTAACGAGCTCATAAGAGATTTCTAATTTTACAATATGTGAATGCAAGAACTCTTTTTCATTCTCTGATTTATATTTTACATGTGTAAATGAGATACGAAATACGTTCGGCAGAAAGGCTAAGCTGGAGGGAGAGCTGTTTTTGTAGAGTTTGAAATTGGCTAGAAAGTGCCTACGGGTAAATATAATATCTAATAGGTTCTTCTTATCTGACAATAGCGGAATCATAATCTCACGTTTACCCACTTTGAAAACTATTTTATACATGACCAAATCACCTCTCTCTAGTCTGAAGTTTGAACTCTCATTTATAACTACCACTCTTACACCTTTCACCTTCCATCCTCCCTCCTACACCCCCCCCCTCCATCCTTCGATCTCATACGATCAATCAATCATAAATACAAAACTCCAAAAGCCATCCCATCCCATCCTTCCTCCCTCAACTTCATTCTCATGCATAAATAAACTTCCTTCCGCATCTCACCACCACATTGCCCCAAGAAAAAGACAAAAAGCGAGACGGAAATCAACAGGGGTATAACCTCCATCTACATCGTCTTAAATTTAGAAGCTGAAAATGCCAAATGTAGCCTAGTCAGAAGTAAAACGCCCAATGACAATCGGAACGTAACTGAAAGAGGAAATGGATGAGCGCGGATATTTTACAGTGTTGGCGTATGGTGAGGTATCGGGGAGGTTCAAAGGCGGATATCATTCATTAGAATTACAATTGTATCATTTCGTATGTGCTGTAGAGAGACGCAATGGCTCCTGTCCAAAGTCATCTATGTGTTATTTATCAAGTGGTTCATTCGAAGAAAGATTCTCCGTCCACCAAACCTATTTTCTGATCAGCTCGGAGATCTTGCTTATGAAGATGGTGACGCGGGCGGCTTACGAGAATCGTCTCGCAATTTGTTGCTGCTAGGTTTCTTCTGTCCTAAACCAAGCCCGAACATGCTGCTTTCTCGTCTCTTCTTTGGGCCCGTTTGGCTCTCGTAGGACCGTGGAGTGTAATTTGGGTTGAACTGGTCGTATGCTGGACCTGCGAGGGTAGGAGCTCCGTTGCCATATTCCGGTCCGGCAAATAAACCTTGAGGTTCGTATGAGGGTTGGAGTGGTGTGAAGCCAGTATCGTACGGCGACGGTTGCTGCGGATAATGCATTGCCTGAGGGAAAGACGAGGGAGGTTGGAAGGAGGTTTGATTGTAAGATGGCGTGGGAAGATCTTGGAATTTTTGTCTTCGTGGAGATCGAATATCTTCAGGGGTTAACGGGGGTGCGGATACCGTTATCTCGACAGGTGAATGGTGGACATCAGGTTCTCGACCGAAGATACCATCATACTGTTGAAGGAAGAGAGCAAAAACAGGGGCCGGAATATTAAGGGTGGGAGAGAATACAATGCCCACATTTCTCACGGTCATCTTGTTGGTATCTGAGTTATTGATGATGCTGATGAGGAAGCCCGAAAGATATCGAAGAAGAGTGTTGTTGACCTTTGGTAATCTGTAAACGAGACTATTCAATGCACTAATCTTCTCATTGATATCGTGCAACTCGGTGACAGCAAGAAACTCCAGATGAAGCTCTCTCGTGAGGATCGTCGTTGGTAGTTCTCTGAGGAATAATTTCAGAAGAGAAGCGACTGCGTGGATATCATAGTACTGATCGTCCGTGATCAGGTTAACATCGCCTTCATTGTTGAATCGTTCTCTCAGCTGTTTAATGACAACGTTTGAGCCACTTAATCGGAAGATACCCTCTTCATTTGCTGCGTTTCTGGCATCCAAATACTCGATACATCGGTAGACTACAGCTGGAAGCTCAATATTGACGTCAGCCGGATGGTTGTAGCGGACTGCTTCTGCTAGAGGTGCTCCAAAAACCGTTCTGATCGGACCATGCTGTTCAAAGGCCATCTGAGATAGGCTGGTATTAGAATCGTTGGCAGAAGAAGGTTCTTGCGATTCCGTTGATATCCTAGGCTTCGGCCCGAATCCGAAGAAGCTGCGTTTCTTCTGCCTAATCTTCTCATCGGTGACAATGGGAGCCAACGAATTCTGTTTGTTGCCCCATGAACTAGCATCTTGAATGACTTGAGCATTTTTCGGGCCAGAAATTGACTTCATGGACTGTGACTGAGACATTTGAGACATAGGATCCCGCTCATAGCCAAATGGAGGCGACGGTGTGTCAGAGTTCTTCGACCTAGGAATGGCACCTTGCTTAGTGTTCTCATAGCTAAGCGCTAGAAGATCATTATCACCGCCGAGATTTGGTAGAGTTTGACTTTTTCCTCCTGCTGCGTACATCTTCTTCTTAGGGTGTGCGCCAGTAATGTGGCCAGATCCATTAGAATCAGCACGTCCGTGATTATGGTGGGAATGGGAAACCTCTTCATCATCTGAATCCTTCGCGTCAACATATTGGAGGAGAGCATCAACCCAATCATCACGTTCTTTGTCACTTTCCGCACACAGGACGTGCCTCACTAAACTGGACGAATCTTTCCGCTTGGGCTCCAAAATCAAGAAAGCGTGACGATACTGGTTTTCGGGGTCATCAATATCGCCTCTAGAAGGTGAGTGATCGGGTTGTTGTTGTTGCTGTTGCTTGCCAATCTGGGCGTTCTGGAGTTTAATCGCGCCGAGATGAGGGCCACCGGGAGATTCGTAATATTTGAAGACTGGGCCATCCAGGATAAAGAATCGAGCCTTCCAACCACCAAAATTTTTGCCTCTCTTCGTTAGATATCCGTCCTTCAAGGGCCGACCGCCCGGACCTCTCCTCACGGGACTATCTCGAGCAGAATCACTGCTCGGGGATACATCCTCAGCAATAGGCGACAAAGTATTTGTTGACAGGTACCGGCAGAGTTCAAATGCAGATTGTATGTCCATTTGCGTCTTTAGGATCTCATCAAAATATGCATCTAATGCGGAACGTCTGGCGTCAATTTTGGCTGGAGCATGACCACTGAACAGTGCCTTTTCGGGTATCTTTGCAGTGAAGGCGGGGGAACGCTTTAGGAGTTGGTCGAGGTTACTGAGAGAAGTCGAGTCTTTTTCAACCCTCCAAAGTTCCCTAGGATTTGATTTCCCGTAGACAGCCAATGTGAAGACGGGATCCTCCTCGAAATTCTTCGGGAACAGCATACTCGCTCTTGAAGGCTTCAGACGAGACGATGCGACTCTAACATCAACAGCTGAGAGCTGATTTGGTGGTAGAAGGAGATCTGGGAATTCTTCCGTCATGAACCCTCTGTACGCCCCGGGGGGAAATGGCGAGGGCCCTTGGATTGAGGGGATATCATCGGCCGGGCTTGCGCTTGTAGCTTCGTCGGGCTTTTTGATGATTGACAATGGCTGGGGTGAGACCAGCTGTAAGGTATCGAATTTCTGCGCTCTCGAAGATCCTATCGACATGGGGGTATTCGGTGGGAGAGGAATTGGTTGCCGAGGTGCTCTTGGTGAAAGGGGTATGCCTCCCGGAAACGCTCCTCCACCTCTAGGAGACATTGGAGGAGAGCCTAGGGATGAATTTGTTCCGTTCCTCGGCATCGGTCTTGGGCTCAAGGGGAGGCCCGGACTCATCAAGGGAGGGGACATGACGCCCGAAGAATTGGAAGCACTCAGCATGCCTGCTAATGATCCAGCATTTGTATCCGGAGACAGATGTCGCAAGTGCGCATCAGGGGGAGCAATTGGCACAGCTTGTCGAGGACTGAGCGGCATCGGATCTACTGATGCTTCAGTAGTCGTAGGCTTTGCTTTACTGCTCTTCGAACTCTTCTTAGACAAACTTCTCATTTCCGCATCCCTTGTAGCTGCCCTTTCTCGCTCCCGGTCATCCTCTTCCCTCGTCTTTCGTCGCCCTCGCTCGGTGAAGGCGGGTATCTCATCTACTTCCAATATATCATCATAATCCGAATCCGACTCCTCTCCCGCACCCGCAGCTTGTCGAAGGTGGGAACTGGCATTATTCTTATTGCCCAGATCCAGAGGCGCTGGCGGAGCTTTTCGCGGTGGAGCGGGGAAAGTCTTGATATCCTGATCGATATTCGGTGAAGCTTCGACGATTGATAAGGAGGGTGCCGAGACGGGGGCTAATGGAGGTGGTGCCTTTGGCGGCGGGCCTCGAGGTGGATCGGAAGGTAAACTTCGCGAGGGAGGAACTGAAGCATTATAAGGGACCTCTCGTGCAACCTCGGTCATCTTGCGTGGCTGTTGACCTGCTTCAAAGCCACTTGAGGCATCGGGATTGTATTGCTGGAAGGCGTGTTGCGTTGGAGATGGCATCTTATGCGCAGCGGTTACCATATTACAAAGTGACGGCATCATCTGTTTCTGGTTCGAAGGAGGGGTGATCGGATAAGGCGCCAGGGCAACATCAATAGGTGACGCCTGCGATTCATCATCGGTGTGGTCGACCACCCTCAGACCGGCGGAAACGAGAGCTTCTACATCCCTTCCCTTCGGAATATCTACCATGCCATGGTCCGAGGTAGACCCTAATTCTGATGGTCCCCCCTGAGTGGAGTCGACGGGCGAGGGGTTGGAGACTTGAGCGAGACTGTCTTTCAGCTTCTTTCGATATCGTTCCTTATCCTTCAACGCTCTCTCGAGATCCTTATTCAGGCCCAATATCATGGCCCTCTGCTTGTCCACGAGGCGCCATAATTGCGCATTCTGTGCTGCCTGTGATTGCTTCTCCTTCAAGAGGTATTTGATCACGGCTTCCGGTGACCCAGCCGCCTGCACCAGGTTGGCGATATCTGGGTTCGCACCCGTACTACTACTATTATCCAGCGAAGATTTGTTGGGCTGGTGACTAGAGATCGATGATATGGCCGAGTCAATCGATGAGGTCCGAGGCGCTGCTCGACCGATCTCAACGCGATGTGCGGGTGCGGGTGCCGTAGCCGCCATCGCTGGTCGTGTGCTCGTCGGCGAGGGAGGTGAAGGGGGAGGAGGAGGTTTGGAGGTTAGGACAGGTTCGGAAACGCTTCGTGGGGTGGCATTCGCATCGAGCGGTTGATTACTCCTGCGAAGCGATGAGAAGGGAGGATCACATCAGGAATCGGCGCGACATACCTTGGATTAGATCTCTGGGGAGGTGTGGTTTCGGGTCCCAAGAAAGTCTCCTGAGAGGCCAAGAGGTCGTCCAGACGCTCCTTTGGCGATCGAGGACTGAGCGGTCCTCCTGTGGATATCGGAGAGGGATCGACCGTGTTCTCTGGCACCACGATCTTTCGTGTCGGCGTGGCACTACGTAGCGGTGATGTCGCGGTAGTGGTTGTTTGCAAAGGACTGGGAGCAGCCTTACGCCGGGACCTAGAAAGATGTGAGTTCGAGAGTGGAGGCTCCGGAGGAGCACAGCTGTTACCTTGTTTCCGACTCTGCAGAGTTTCCCGGACCGCTTAAAGAATCATGAAGCTGCACGCGGCCACTTGTGGGGCTCTCCTGCTGGACGAGAAGCTGGGCATCGCGAGGTGGTCCATTGCTCCATTGCGGATGCTGCTGCTGCTGCTGCTGCGACATGGCCTCGCGGGAGTGGAAGAGAGCGCGCGCTCGAGCGTCAGTTATTGGCCCGGGGGGGGGGGAGTGCAGGCACGGAGAAGAAGCTCGCCAGTGACCAGGCCTGACAGTTAGTGCTGGGTTGTGGGTTTCGAAATGGCCGGTTGACCCCGATTGTGTCGCACGTTCGCTGAGGGTGGTTCAGGCGATGATCGAAGAGCAGCGCCGAGAGGTGTCGCGCAAGGGCAATGCAGGTAGGGTAGGGTCAGGGTATGGTCGTGCAGGAGAGTCGACACGGAGTGGATTACGAATTCCTCCTGTCCTGTCCTGTGCGGTACCGTCCGGACTCCTTCGCACAGAGGGGAGGACAGGAGTCATGAACGAGTCAGGGGAGAGGATCTGGGAGATTTAGGAGAGAGGTGTGACTGCAAAGGCCGTTTCTGGGATGTGATTGATTGCGGTGCTGTGTGCAGATGTGCAGCCATGACCAAATTACGGGACGGCACTTGGATCCTGGTGCTTCGTCTACGCAGGTAGTTCCCTTCCCTATCGACTCTCAAGGTGGAGGAGCCCTCGTTCGGTCGGTCCGCCCGGGGCATGGATAGATGGATCTATGGATTGTCGAGACGATCGACCGCCATATGATACAGCAGACTTGAGGCTCCGACTATGGCTGAGGTTCGTTCGTGACGGGACTGATCCGGTCCAGCATCCCCTTCAACAGAGGTCTGGTGGACGATGGTGAGAAGGCTGTTGGTTGGTGTTATCCCCATGCGGTGCGCTTGGCCCAGGTGGGTTTAGCTCTCGCGCGCCCCCTTCCGCACCCAGCGACACGCATTTTAGTCCATCTTCATCATCCATCCGTACAGTACTGTCAGAGTGTCGGAGTGTCAGAGTGGTCAGAGTGATTGATCGGGGGCAAGCCTTACAGAAGGAAGGCCGAAGGAAGACGACCATGCGCCGTGCCTAATCCCCTCCCGGACACGTCGCCAGAAGGGGGGCAGGGGGAGACGAGCATCTGAGATTCCCGCGCCGTCCGTCCCTCAGGAGAAGAGACAGATATCAGCATCTCTCTGCAGCTGCAGGTACGCCGAGCGTATGTGCTATCACCGAAAGAGGCAAGGGGGGACAGCCCGCCATCTAGTGGGGTGGCCCCCGATTTACTAAGGACATTCCCCAGCCAGATGCTATACACCATTGAAGCGCTAGCAGAAACGATTGCGAAACCCCAACGCAGACCTCCCTTTCAGGCCTCCTTCTCAGCCACGGACGACGGGAACCTTAAGCTTACGGCGGATCCATCCACCTGCCCTCCTCCCCTCCTCCTCCCCTCCTCCCCTCTCGTGCGCCCCGGCCGGCAAGCTACGGTCCTGAGGTTGCTGGGGCGCGCGAGGCTGTGAAAAGGTCCCACGTATGGAATCCGACGCTGCTGACAAGGCTGCCACACGGCTCCATGCCCCCCCCCCCATTGATTTGTCGGACTGAATGTACCAGTAGTTCATGATGAGCTGCTGGCTGCCATTGGCAAAGCCCAGGGCCCGGTGGGTGTGGAAAGCGGCCCCAGCCCAGTGAGGAGCACAGTACAGGCGCCACGGTGGGGAAGGCGGTGTGATGAGAAGCTCGAGTGAGACAGGATCCCCTCCCCCGACCCGTCTAGCGCTCACTCAAGGACGGGCCTCCCCTCTCCAGGGGCACCACCGACACCGAGAGCAGCCACACAGAGGGCGGGACCAGGCCGATGCCCTGCCAAGGTGGTAAACCTTAATCGATAGCGTGTCCTATTGGCTCGACCTGCAAGGTGTACACAGTGGTCATTACCCCTATATCACTATCACGAACTATGAGATACCCCTGAAACATTTAGCAAGCGACCGTATTGACGTTGAAACAACTGTCTATCGGAAATCCGGAGGACGGTAATTTTGGATAAAGAAAAAGGGGGTCTATGTTTAGAACAGCGGCCGGTAGGGTACGATGAGGAATGAAGAATCTCAGTTGCAGAGAAAGCAGTTATGCATCTCCAAGTATGTGCTGAAAAGACAATCAATCCATTCATTTGCCATAGTCCAAACCCGCTTTTCCGCACTGAAACCCCCGCAATCAGAGCCCCGAACGGGCTATTTGCCATTTGCCATTTGCCATTTGCCTCGTGTACCTGGACCTGGAAAAATGCTTTAAGCGCCATCAGCGCTCCAACCCCCACCTACAAGCACACCCTCTTCTGGAAAGCCTCCTACCAATAACAAACTCTGCCGTCTATCCCAAGATTTCTCATCCCATATTTCCTGTTCAGCAGCCAGCTCGGGAGAGCCGATTCTTCGAGAGTTATACACTACACTACAGCCTACTCGGCGTGACGCACGTTCAAAGAACGAAGCCAATGATCCCGCGCACAGTAATAGGGGCGGGCATTTCACATGACAGAGGCGATTGGAGCGGTATATGGAGCCACGAGTGGGAGAGGCGAGGAGCTTCGATCCATAATACAGCATACCTATCATATGATGGAGATCCTCGTCAGATGAATGGACAGATCATCGACTTCAAGTGAAGCATCATGATGTATATACATGGACTGTAGGGTAGTCAAAAGTCAAAATGTGACGTAGGAGTCAAACTTTTTCAATTCCCCTTTCTCGCTCGCCTTGTCCACTTCCTCTTGCTTTTCTTCCCCCGAAATCAAAAACTTCTCATTCAGCATCGGGACCTTATCACCAACCTCTCGTGACCCCACGGGTTTCCACGACCGGAAACAGCGCTCTATCAGAAGTACAATGCAGTATCTACCCGTCCTTCCCGTCCGTGAATGTATGTCCATGTATGTCACTTCCCGTCGGGTCGAGAAATTCAACAAGTACATGTTAAGTATCTTTGGCATCGGGTACGTGCAGCTTGACGCATCATGAGATGGAATATCCCCCGTATCAGTTCACGACACATGGTAAGGACGTTGGAAGTCAGCGAGACACACGGGAAGGGAAACAGTGGTAAACGGCCTGCCTGCCTATCGGGATATCGTTTTTCGATTTTCTGGAAAACCTGAGATGATTCTAAACCCCTATCACGGGAGGAAAGCCTAGCAGCACCACGTCGTCCAAATACTACCTAGTAGAAGAGGTGGATCACCATAATATCGCAAGTTCCAAACTCCATAATCAAGAACTCCCAGCAAAGTCGACCCCAAGCTCTCAAGATGGACATACCTTGGTAAGTGAAGCCCCCCCGGCACGTGATTGTTCTATAAACAACGCCCAGCATGGCAGAGAAAAGTTCCAATAAAGAGAATGAGTTTCGAACAATAAGACCAGCCTAATAAAAATCCCTCCCTCCCTCAGACTGCAGCTTGAAATAATCCGTTCGTAAACATCAGCAGCTCGCAAGGCTGAGACTCACTCCGCCACGCGACCGCGTGTTAATTACCCTGAAGTCTTCCAGTCACAGCCTCCCCAAATGAAGATTCCCAGCCTCCAAGTCCCAAGTCCCCAATTCCCCTCCCCAAACTCTTAAAACACACTCCAAACACAGCTGTTTCCAACAATAATGACCGGCAGTCTGCCCACAGCATCCGAGCACTTCGTCACCCAGCTCCGGAATCGGTGGAGGGAGGCAACCACAAATCGCGATCCCGAGTCCAACCTTTCCCAGCTCCCTCCATTCTCCCTCCCTCTACGTCTAGTCTATGCAAAGCCCCCTCCCCTTCTCCAAGCCTCTCCTATACGACCCGGAGCTATGAGCTCGCGGTCTGGAACGCGGGGGAAAGACTGGGCTGAGTTTTGCGAGTCGTCGTATAAAGTAAGATGATTCACAGATGCTGCCAGCCAGGTTCGAAGAATGGAAGGGTATCGATGCTAAAGGGATGGGGAGGGGGGTTTATGTGAGGAGGAGGAATGGGTCTTTAGGGAATCAAGCAAACTTATTCAATCTGATTTTGATGTCCCACTTCCAATCCCATTTCCAGTTGTGGTATGTTTGTGCTGCAACCATCCAAGTCAAAAAAAGAGAAAGAGACTGATATATATGCCCTTCCCCTTCTCTCCTACTCGCTCCAGAATATGCACCTTCTTTCTTATAAGGCTGAGCAACATATTTCCATCAACCAACATAGAAACATCCCACAAATCGCTAGGAGCTGACGACTTACGGCTCGTAAATGTGTCTACGACTCAAGATACATCGGCAATGACAACTGCCACACTTTTTAGTTTCATCGCTGCAGCCTTATCGTCGTGGGTAAAATGCCAAGAAAAATTCTGGAAGCAAACAGTAAAGGTTGTCATAGAAGCTATCAACATATTCATCGAACCTTGTAAATAGCCAATGGAGAGATCTCGATGCTGAGAAGGCCAACTCAAATAAGAAAATCTGAAGACGGAAACATCAATAAATGCCGAGAAAATGGAAATTTCGGCGCCTTGCGCTGAATGTAAATGGGACGATACCTCGTCGAGAACTGTATCTTGTCGAGAGCGAATCTAGAGATATATTTATTTGTATATTCAGGTAGGTGTTGAAGAATCTCAGCAGTGGGAGTAGGAGAGAGAGTTGGCAAGATGAGATAGTGCTTTAAGGTGGTTAATACTAAACGAGCGGTTAAGCACCACTAGAAAGACTCCTACTCATCCAACCCATCTTCACAGCACGATCTCTCATCCCTTTCGCCTCTTTATCCATTTTCATCTTAACCATTCCATTTATGACCTTTTCACTCTCCCTTACAGCTTTGTTATCCTTGCTATCATCCCCCGCATGAGCTTCCTCCGCCCTTTCATCACATTTGTCAACACAACATCCCTCCTCCCTAAGCTTCTCCCAAGCCTTTAACTCAACCTTCCTCTTCATTGCCGTCTTCTTCGCAACTCCAGCCAATGAATTAATTCCCAAGCCATCAAAGACACTTAGATCTGCGAGAAGTCTCCTCACCCCATATCCAGTAACTTCTTCTACCCATTTGTCGACATCTTCATCATATGCAGCTGCCGTGGCAACGTGAAGGCCTTGGCTTACGTCTTTGTCTGTAATATTTGTCTTGCCTTGGTGTGCGCAAGTTAATATAGGTAAGTTGGAGGGGACTACATCATGGCAGTGAACAGTGTCGAGGAGGACAGGGACTAGTGGAAGAGGTGGCGTTGGAGGTGTTGGAAGATAAATATATTTGGCGTGTCTGAGTCTGTGCGAGTCTTCTGCGGCTGTTCGTATTTGTCGTGTATTCGGTTTTGCAGATTGCTTGACGGGATCTGGAACCGGTTTTGTTGAATACCCTGCGATCATCCCGGCAGGAACTCGGCCACAACCTCTCTCGATAGGGATATTGGGTAAAGCTTTATTCGTAAGTCGCCGAGATGTCGCTCGAGTCCTCAGAGCAGAGTTGCGTGGAGAAGCCTTAGAAGACTTAGAAGAAGCGCATTTCTGGCATTGGAGTGATGAGATTATTGTACAAGCATATAGCAAGCCAGCTCCGGGCACAGGTTCCGTAAACTGGTTGAGCTCAAGTTCGGATTGTGGCACTACAGGCTTGGGCTCAACTTCGCCAACAGAGACCGGGTGGTTCTGAATTTCTGCACCGCATTGAACGCATGAAGGTTGTGATGGAATGGATCTTGGAGATTCATCTTTCTTCACTTTTGAATGTGTATGAGATGGAGACTTCGTGGCTATGGTATTATACTTATCATCAAAGCTTTGTCGGGAACTTAGAGCTGCTGCTGATGCTCGAAACGGTCCAAAAGTTGTTGCCTTATCATTTCTTTTTGGTGTCGAAGAGAATGTGAGACTGCCGTCGTCTGTCTTAACAATTGGATGTAATGGCGACTGTTTCTCCTGGATTCTCTCAAATTGACTATTATCCGAACTTCGAATATCCTCGGTCTGTGTGCCTTGATCGACTTCCCTTCGTGCATTGCGTTCATTAGAAGCCAACTCATTGAAGGGATCCTTAGTTTCTCGGGAAGCTTCACAATTGCCTACGCATTTGGTTGAAGGGGGTGGAAATGTCTTATTCCGACCACTGGTAATTGGAGCACGCTCCTGGCGAACAATCCCGATCTGGTCATTATCCGAATTTTTAATGTCCTCAGTTTGTGTTGCTTGATCCACTTCTCTTTGTGTACTGTATCTATTGATAAGTGATCTGCTGAGAAGCTTCTGGGCTTGTTGAGAAGTTTCCCAATCGCCGGTGCACTTAACCGAAATTGGTGGAAACGTCTTATTCCGACAGCTGGAAATTCCTCTACTGTCTAAATCTTCGTCGCCTATTTGAGCCGTTTCGCGATCGGTAGTGTCAATTTCGGTTTGCATCCGTTCTTCGGTATTTTCACTTCGATCGTTCGATTCATTGGTCGTCTCCAAGCTGTATCTCACACAATTCCATCTGATATCCGTGGTACAACGAACTTCTCCTAGGGCTTTCGGAAAATGTCAGCAAAGGAAGAACGACTTGGATATGCACCTACTAAGAGTGTCTTCTATGTCTTTCCGTTGTTCCATTGATGGGGAGAGTGGATTCTGTGGTGGGTTCGGAGGATTACTCTTCTCAGGGAAATCAGAAGTCGCGCTTTTCTTGGCCACAGTAGGATTAAACCCAGGAAACGATTCTGTCTTCTGAAGCCAGGGAAGTGACTTCTTCGTAGGAGTCTTCGAACTAACAGGTTTCGTCTGTGTCTTTTCATGAGGTGGTGTGAATACTATAATTGTTCCATCAGATGAAGTGCTGTTCCCTAATGAATGTGGTTCCACGTTCTTAGCTGGCTTCTTCCGAAGGTCGCTTGACTGTGACTTCTTCCACTTCTCATCCTTGGGGGGAGTGGGTGGTGGAGGTGGCAAATCAGCTGGAGGTTTCCTGAATTCTCTCCGTTGGTCTGCAGATGTGATTGCAAGCCCAGCAGATTGAAACTCTTCTTTATATGGTTTCAACTCCTGAATGGTATGTGTTGAATCATCAATAGATGAAGGGGGAGAGGCTACAACGGACTGTTTTGGCATTGAACCCAAAGCTTGGATATACAATTCAAGTTCTTTGGTAAATCGTCTGAGGGCTCTTCTCTGGCTGCGCGTCCTAGATGGAGCCTCAGAAAGGCTTGTTCTAACAGTAGAATCTATCGAAGAGGAGCCTGGATCTCCTAGAGGTAAGATATTTGGATCAATAGCTTCCCAAAATCGAGGGTTACCCCACGCTTGACTCCCCTGTTTCTGGGATCCGTTGCTCCGACGAGAGTTCGTAGGGGTTTTGGAAGTTGAAGGTTGACAGACTGGCTTCTCAGGGGTAACCCTGGGATCATAAGTACCACTCCTTTGGTTTCCAGAGTTTGTAGCTCCTTTACTAACCGTACCAAGAGATCCAACGTGTGCGTATTCTGCATCAGCACTTCTCGTGGACATGGATTTATTTACATCCACAGGTTTCATCGATCCCCAGTACGCTGGAGCTTCTGAAACTTGCATTAAAGAGTAGACAGTTTTCTTGGGAATTGACCTCGACTTTATGCTTGCGAATTTCTTTGCAACAGCATTTCCAGCTCCGTCTGTTGATGCAACGAATGATCTCTGCGTACTTGAATACCTGAGTCGGGGTTTGGAGGTATCTTTTGTTATTCTTGGCTTCAAATCAGTTGTCAAATAGCTGCCTTTCCGAGATAACTCTGCAAGTGGTGTAGCCCAACCAAAAACTTCGATATTTTGTCTCGCCCTTTGGGAAACACGTCTTCTAGCTTGAAGAACGGAATAGGTGCCTGAGCTCCTGATTCGTCGGCGTCGAAGCTTCAACCGCTGTTTCTTTCGTGCTTGATCAAGTGTAGAACCCAGAGGAACCCTTAGAACATTAATGGCTGCAGTGTGGGCAATTCGACTTTGTACAGAACCCTGACGAGTTGACGAAAAGACACGAATCTTTGGAAAATAATGGTGTGGATATCCCTTCCAATGAATATTAAAAGGGGGCATTGTATGCAATATTGGGGGGGTCGATAAAAATGCACATCTTAGGTGGATGTTAAGGAATTGAAGGGTTTGTTTTGACGTTTACAGAGAGTCGTCGTTCGTGCCTTCCCATGAAGCACAAGCTCCAATCGACTCAAATCCAGATCAACCTTATCTGATATCTTTAATTCCCGGAGAAGAGTACATTGCGACCTGTCTCTGGCCTTTCCGGAGCAGGAATTCAATCGCACTGAAATCTTTCTTGTCGAGGGTAACATGCTTTTGAAATTCGGTCCTGCAGAAAAGTTAGAATAACAATGACAGTATAGAATAGTACTGCTTCAGCTTACCTTGTAAAGGACTCAAAATGTGCTCTGGCATTCTGCTGAAGTCAGGTACAAATTTAGGACGTTGACAATCAAGACTTACTGGAGGCTTTTTCCTGCTTTCTCTTAGGCATTTTCGATACAAGGCCAGTACCTCTTTCTGAAGTCCCGACAGTCTCATGACAGACTATATTCCAATGTCCAGTATTCGAGAGAAGTGTTGTAAGCCAACGAGTAGTGTTTGTTGATACTGTTGAAGCGTCACCACCATGAGCGCCGGAAGCATTCCGGAATCGACAGGGATGCTGATGGTCTTGGCGGGCACATTCGGACGTTCATATCTACTTGATTATCTAACATCGATTCTTAATATATAATTGATTATTTTCAGGGATAGAAATCCGTAGAGGAGTTCCATCTAGACTACTAGAAACTTTGTTAAACATGGCAGCTTTCTCGGTAAGTACATTGTCCTCACTACCCCTCCGGACTAACTCTTATCTCCAGCGTCTGGTACGATTCCTAGCCAAGGATGGTCGAACATATTATGGAGATGCTATTCTTCCTCGAGGCGCGACAGATATTTCCAAAGCTACACAAGCAAAGATCATCAAGGGCGAGATATTTGGGAAATACGATGTGACGGATCAAGTGGCCGACATCCGTCTCTTACTTGCGCCATTGGCAACGGAAGATGCGAAGACTGTTCGATGTCTAGGATTGAACTATGAGCAGCACGCTAAGGAGGTGAGTTATACCGTCTTGTAATGTGGCATTGCTTACTCCCCATAGTCCAACATGGCGCTCCCAAAATACCCAATCCTATTCTACAAGCCTATAACATCTCTCGCCGGTCCTACCGATGCCATCCCAGTACCCCCAATAGCCCAATCAGTTCCAGGACTCGATTACGAATGCGAACTCGTCGCCATCATCGGAAAATCCTGCTCTGATGTCTCAGAATCCTCTGCTCTCGATTACGTCTTTGGCTATAGTGTCGGAAATGATGTATCACATCGCGAATGGCAAATCCAACGAGGCGGAAGTCAATGGTCATTAGGGAAAGGATTCGATGGCTGGGCACCCTATGGACCAGGGATAGTCAGCAAGGATTTAATTAAAGATCCTCAAAATTTACAAATTACGACTAAATTAAATGGGAAAACAGTACAGGAGAGTACTACGAAAGATATGCTTTTTGGGGTTGCCTTTACAATTGCATTTTTGAGCCAGGGGACGACTTTGTTGCCTGGGGATTTGATATTTACTGGAACGTGAGTTATTCCTCCTTTTCAGGGCATGGTTGTTTCCAAAAGGAAGAGAAAATTGGAGAGATAGCTAAAATCGAAGACTAAATATTATATCACAGACCACCAGGTGTAGGGATGGGTCGAAAGCCACCATTGTGGCTGAGAGATGGAGACATCGTGGAAGTCGGACTTGAAGGGGTCGGCACATGCACAAACAAAGTGGAATTCACAAAATCCAAAGCTAAACTATGAATTCTCAAGTGAGAGCTTCGGTATTATATATATACGACCTTTAACCTTTGAACATAATAGATAAGCATTACAATATGCCCTCGATTGACACTCAGATTTATCTCGTTATAAGCTGGATTCTATTTCTTCAATATTGAGGATTTCACGATCAATCTGCTGATATGAATTTGCTGTCTCCTTGTTGCATATCATGAAATGTTGTCATTTATAGAAAGCTGGGCTAGGCGTAAGACGACTTTTAACACATCCTCAGTCTATGTATGTCAGACTTTGGGATAAACTCGATTGACCTCTGATTTAAGGTAGACATGGACTTTTATATATATATATATAAGTGGGGTGATTAGTGGTAGCTGAACTTTGGTGTTTTAGAGATAAAACGTAATGAAACGTGTAATAAAACGTGCTAAGTCTGAGGTTCGACAACGTAGAAGTAAGCGTGTAGTTCTTTGTCGTTAAACCGAAGCTAATACTCAATCGACCCTATGTGAGAACCTGCACAATAATAAAGGACCAAGAGCCATACTAAACCAGCATTGAACTTTAAATCAGACCAATAGCCACCTTGAAATTCTACTAGGACATAAGGCAATTGACCAATGATATCTATATATGAGAGGATAATATAATATGTCTTATTGCTCATCTGTATTTCGTTAATTCCAAAACAATATCTTTAGAAATGCTAATGTTTTTGAGAATGGACAAGGATCAAGATCGACCTAGATTCTAGTATCGAGTAGTAGACTCTAAGATTCGAACTAAATCAGTTTTTAAATCAGAATTTGGAGAATTAAACTCCTCTTCCAGTAGAATCTCCCCACCTCCCCCTGTGGCACATCTAGGTATTTCAAATGCCTCTTAAACATGACTCGTACAAAAGTCTAATCAGTTCCAGAATCTCGAAACTCAAAATCTATGATCATTATGATGCCTTTCATCGGAGGGAATTGTGGGCCCCTAGTTCGGTTCAACGGATAGAAAATATAGCGTCAATTTTTAAGCTCACAAGACTTGAATTAGAATGGTCAGATACGCAATAGAAATCCAGAAGTTATTGGTTCATGGTTTATTGGGGTTTTCTATTATTACTGGAGATTTGGAATTTAAGTTACTATAACAAAGCTATGCTACCTATCCCAATCCCCATTTGCAGTGCCGTTCTAGGCCAACCCAGCTAACCTTTATTAATCGTAACGACATCTATACACCTTGAACAGACATGCAGCAAAGCATTCCCCCTCCTTCATGGAATCTTCTAATTGGCGGCTTTGACTCAAGACTTCCTATGATAAAAATCTAGAACTTGTGGTGGAGATATTCATGCCGTCGGGATTCTCCATATACCGACATATTGACGGCGCAGATCTACATCAGATGTGCAACAAGATCTCTATTTCCTTCGAAAAGGATTCTAATTGGTAACTAATTCCTTTACTACGGAACCTAGTCTTCGGGACTAATACCAAGAGAAGTTCTACGTTGTAACTTTCCGAGAAGCAACACAGCATGTACAGTACTCGTACAATCATACCTAATTTCAGACGGGGCCCACATGACGGACTAGGTAGTTATTTGCAGCTCTTGCTTACTAAAATTAATAAGTACCGGGGTCATACATGCATCCGGGCTTTGTTGCTCGTCAGAAATTTTCCATCTGGACGGGATGGGATGGAAATTTTCCATCCCATCCCATCCCGTCTTTTTTTCAATCCAACTAAAATCGTTTCCGTCCGCTCAGGACGGGACAGATGGCCAGTCTATCTGAGACGAATCTGTGTATAGCCTGGTATTTATTTTGGCCTGATCACTCTTTTGACCAAAAATAAGTACTAGGTCATACATACATGGATTCGTCTCAGACGAGCAACAAAAGCTCATTTTTCCTTCAAAAAAAAAAATTATTCTTATTGGTAATTAAGAGATTCTGTATAATCCCCGACCAATACCTAACCCAAGAGATTTTTATTTTTACATAATAAACTCTCTGGAAAGAAACACAGCATCCACATGAGCTAAGCCTGTTAACCAAACTACAGTAATTAATCTTTTAATGTACCACCTTAGGTGACACGATCGTAGTCTCAGTCTGGTAGTTAAGAGCAGAGATGGATGGAATAAAAAGAGAGAAGAAAAAAAGGTTGATGGGGATAAATGAGTGGTGGAAATATACGATGCATGCATATATATTGTACACCGAGTAAAGGGAGGTCACAGGCATGATAGTCAAGTGATGTGATATTTCAGGGAAAGGGGGAGAACCGGGGGAAGGGGAGGGAGAGCATATTATTTAAAGAAGGTATTGCATTCCGCGGATATCAAGAAATAGGTATATTCGAACGCCCGAGTCCATCAAAAGTCATAAATCCAAGACAAACCACCCTGTTTCCATTTCCATTTCCATCGCCAATGCCTGAACACCGTTCGGAAAAAGGCTTTATGAACATAGTATCTCATCATGATATCGAAATTCACAGAATATCGACATCTATCAATTCCCCTTGAGTTTCCCACGCACTGACATTATACCTCTCTCTTCCCCAATCTAGGGGATCACCTCCCGGCACACAAAGACCGAGTCTCCAAAAGTAATCCCTATGTGCGAAGAACAACTGCCAGATCTTATATCGAGCCGGGATCGGAAGGCCCCATTTTCCCCTCAATGCTGCTTCTTCTTCGCCCCTAAGGCCCCCAAGTTCATTCTCTAATTGTTCTGTTTCGATAAGAGATACAATGTTGACAGGGTCATTGAACCATAAAGTATCGAGCTCTGCACCTGCAATGCAGGTAGGGTCTGAGGAGCCGGTACAATGTCGAATATCTAGGGGAGAGGGTTGTAAGTCCGCTTTCGAGATATAGATTTCACCGGCGTGAGATCGATATCCCCATTCGTGTAAAGGGAGTAGGGGAACAGGATCATCGATATGTGTTACTCGTCGGTATCTCTGTTCCCGATTACTTGTAAACATCCCATTAATATAATCTCTCAGCCCTCCATTCCCCACCCTCGGCTCACCAAACGTCGTAACCGTAGGACTCCATCCCAGGCCCTCGAATTCCAGCGATGCAAGCGCCGCAACTGCGCCGCCTAACGAATGTCCCACAAGGTGGAGATCATAATCTGGATATTCTTCTCGAATCTGTTTTAGGTAATGTAAGATAAGAGGTCGAGTATTTTGCCAAGATGTCCAGAATCCAGAATGTACCTGGCAATCTATACATTTGCTGGGAGTCTCGGGCGTAGCGCAATCTACCATGCTCTGCGTTGGACGGCGGCGGATGAAGTAAGGGATGATCTTATCAAGCCAGGATCGTAGTTTCCCATATGCTTCCATAGAATGATGAGATTGTTCCTTGCATGGATTTGTTCTCGTTGTGGAGTTGTCTGGGGAGTCGGGGTAGGGGATATATTCCTGAGGGACGGTACTTAAATCCACGATCGTATTCGCAATGCTATAAGTTCCTCTGAACGCTACTATAACTCTCCCCTTCCTTCCCTCTTTCCCTTTTACGCCCTCTCCATTATTCCATCCATGATCGAGAGCAATGTACCCAGCAGTCCCCCCCTCGACGATACCAGAAAGAAACGTAGCCACAAGTTCAAACCCCTTAAACTCACTGCATCTACTGGCACAGCTAAACGGCCTTTGAATTCCTGTTGTAGATACGCAGTAGGAGATATCAACAATCCTGGAATACTCCTCGAGGTCGGAGAACAGGGCGGAAGTGACGTTCGAGGGAGTGATGTCTAGCGTAAGAGGGACTTGAGGTGGTGAAGTTTGGGCGAGAGCGAGAGTAAGGAGGGTGAAGATATTGATAAGGTGCATTTTTGGTTGTTACATGTCGAGGAGAGGTGGTGAATTTTGTTGAATGGCGACGCCTGCTCTCGTGCCACGGGCGTCATTTACTCGTGACAGGGGCAAAAGACGCTAAGCCCCGCAACTTTATTCGCCTATGGCCTGAGGCAACAACAAATCAGTGACGTTGGAGGATGGGAATGGCTTCACAATCTTATTTGAAGGTCTACAAGTTCGTGTGGTGGAATTTTCTCTTCTTATATTTACAACAAGATATATCTTTCCTAAGCCTCTATTTCTTCCATCCAAACTCCACAACTGGTTATTTCATCCTCGTACCCTCACTTTTCTCGTACCTAGCCAAGCTCCCAAAATGCATTCGCCATGCATTGCAAGGAAACGCCTCTTAAACAAATTTTATCTTTTTTCCAAACTCCATTCAAATCGCTGCAGCCCCCTAAATACGCTCGAATCAGTAAACCCCATCTTTAAAACAACCAAAAAATAATAATAATATCCACATAATCAAACGTCTACGACTCTCGGAAATACTGCTCAATCAGAGCCTCAAGGTCGCAGACTGTGTACGGTTTAGCTAGAAACCTTTGCATGCCAGCCTCTTTCGCTCTCATTATACTATCTCTAGTAATATCTGCAGTGACCGCTACTATTGCTGGAACTTGCTGTTGACCTTCGGCCAGTTGCAGAATGTGATGTGTAGCTTCATAACCATCCATATTGGGCATCCAAATATCCATAAGAATCACATCGAAGCGCTCTGAGGGTGGTTTCAAGAGAGATTCCTTATACTGATTGACGGCTTCTGCTCCATCAAAGACAACAGTAATGTGCTTGGGACCATAGCCAAGTTTGTTCAAAAAGGCGACTGCTACACCTCGGTTGATGGCGTTGTCTTCGGCGATAAGAATGTTCAGAGGACGGTCTTTTGCTAAATTTCGATTGAAAGTTGTACGCTTCCGGGGAGGGCTGGTAGCATTTGCTCCTAATATCGATACTGATGAGCTAGAGGTTGATGATCCGAACGACACAGGATTGGAAGATGTAGACGAATCGGTCCATGGGGATGGGCGATGGGGTACAGCGACATCATTCCTTGCATGCATTCCAACCACAGGAATATCAGCTCCAAAAATTTCCGAGGCGAAAACCGGTAATCGTATTAGAAATTCGGAACCCCTGGATGGGCCTTCGGTTGAAGATCGTTCCAGAGTTACGTCTCCTCCTAGATGCTTCCGCGTATGAGCTTTTGCATTGAAGAGACTGAGGCCAAGGCCATCCTTCGATCGGCTTAATGATGCGTCTTCTTGAAAATGTGGTTCGAAAAGATGCGGCTTCGATTCCTCCGTGATCCCACACCCTGTATCAAGAACCCGGATTTCAAGTGTTTGAGAGTGTTTCCCTAACTTGACAGTGAGTGTAATGCTACCACTCTCGGTAAATTTGATGGCGTTGTCGACAACTTTTTGAAGAGGGAATTTCAGATTCTGTTCATCCATAATGACGACGTCAGGAACATCAGTTGCGATACTCAAATGGACCATTCGATCCAGAACTTCTCCTCTAGATCCGCAACTGCTAAAACGTATGGTTTCACCCAAGTCCATTTCAATGTGGGTCTGACTCGTAGGATGCCCATTTCTTATTGTATCGGATACGAGACTACGCATGAATTGGCGGGTATCCGTACAGCGTGGAGTGGGGCTGATAGATGGTGATGGAAGTGGGCTCATCTTGGGTGGAGCCCCTAAGGATTCTGGCGAGACGGGTATAGCACTGGCTGGAAGAGAATCATTTGTGATGGGAATGCTAGGACCGGTCGCAGGTATGTCGACATCTATTTCCAAGCTCTTTATATCCGGATCCGTTGCCATGGCAATTCGTTTCAGTGGTGACCCTGGTTCCAAATTCAGTCCCTCGGAACGCTCTCGCTTCTTATTCATCGATGGTGACAATTCTTGGACGATACCTTCAACAGAAGGATCAAACACTTCCGTGCGGGGAAAGGGCCTTATGCTATCCACATCCTCGGGAGTAAGTGGTGTCTCGGGCATTTCCATGTTGAGATCGTAAGCATACACGACATTGTCTGCTGCTTCTACGGCTCGTTTTGAGCTATCTATACAATGGGTGAGTATGCACTAAACCACAACAATACAACACCGCATGACTGACCTTGTACGACTTCAAGTTGGGTCTTTAGAGTTTCAAATACAGCCCGACTTTCTTCACTCACTTGGTATATGATAGCATCGACTACAGTTGAATGCATGATATCTAACATGCCCACAATACCTTGCATGGGAGTTCTCAACTCGTGAGAGAGACTTCGAGCGTATGGTTTCAGTGATTGAAATGCTGTGATGGCTGAAAGAGGGATGACCTTCGCCGAGGTTGATTCGGGTTCCGAAGTGTCTTTCGTGAAGCCTCGTCCCTCCTCGATACGTTGTAGGATGATGTCCTCAAGAGAGTGCATAAACATCTCAATAAAAGTCCAACTTAATTTTCTCTCAGCGGCTCCTTCTGACGACCAGATCAAGCAGAAATGTGCAAAACATTTGCCATCCATGAACAATGGCACTCCAATGAAAGCCTCCGACTGTTTCCACGGCATGGTATTTGGATTATTGGGAGTAAATTCGGCTAGCTTCTCGGGCACGATGAACACTTTATCATGCTTCATATGAGCACATGGAGTTCCGTAAGCGTGATATCGGTAGTTCCGATATAATTCCTTGACATCAGTGCCATTGTTGACATAGAATGCCACACTCATCAGACACGAACCCGGTTCACCAAGATCTGGCATCTCAATGGCGCTATCCTGATCGTCTACCAGCATCCGCTTGGCAACCAAACTGCACTGCGCGCCGGTGATTTCACACATCTCTTCCATCAATATGCTCCAGAAATCATGTGTTGTGGAAACCCTCAGCCGGCTCTTCAGATGGACCAGTCGTTCTAAAGCATTGCTCTCCGCAGAAGGACAATACTGTCGAAGAACATCTTTGTATCCCTCATCCCCTCCATGTAATATACAATCCTTCCCAAAATGAGGTAAACATAGGGTAGCTCGATCAATCAAATCTTCGTCATCCGAACTCGGCGCCTCGGTCCTGTAACTCCTGTTGTCTTCTTCCATCCTATGCTTCGTTCTCTCAGTGCCCGTCCATAGGATAGGTCTGCCTTTGTTTTTTGCCTCCTCAACACCCCGCTTTCGAGTCCTCTGTCTACGCGGCTTAAAGATTCTCGGGGCGTAAGGTCTGCCTTCAACAAGGTCTGGTAGAGTGCGTGCGGCGTGCATTCCACAATGTTGGAGGTGTACCCTCAAGCGAACATGTAGCCTGATGTTGAATTCTCGTATTATTCTCCGTTGGGTGAAAGCCTAGGCAAGGCTGGTCGAGTATCCGCTTGGGGAAGAACAAGGCGAGGGTTATGAGGTTTGCGCGGACTCACAACTAAGATGACAGCGTTGGTCTCCGCATGGGGTTATTCAGTACATGAGGTGGAGAGGTGGAGCTCGTCAGGGACTGACTGGATGGAGCGTCGACCTTTGGGATAAGGCAAGGTCTTGGTGGCAGGGTAGCGTGCTACTGCGAACTCGTGCAGCCGGCAGCAATAGGACGCAGTCGAGAGTGGCAGTGGGGTGGGTGTACGACAACCGGACAAGTGTGGGAGGGAGAATAAGCCAAGGGCCGGTGATAAGAAGAAAAGAATGGATTGCTGAACGGGAGAGGTTAAGCCTGCAAGCCGCGAGGCTTGAGGCGCTGGGGCTGCTGCTTGGATGGGGGAAGGAGGGGGCTTGGCTTATTGGATCTAGACCTGGGGAGGGACGAAGCTTTCGTGAGCGTACGCGGGAGACGCGGCGACACCTTGTAAAAATGGACAAAAGGGTCTTGGTTCCACGGCCTCGTCGTCCAGGGTGGCCTGAGCCGTCCCCCGCCTTCCGCCATTCTTATTCGTAGAGCACAACCGCAGTAGGAACATCGAGGAAATCAAAGTCCCAGGCTTGTGCCGACGACCCCGTTCCAGGTCCGTTCGACGCTGGCACCCACGGGACGCCGTCATTCTCGGCGAGTCTGCACTGGGGCCAGGACCTCACCCGCTCGACGCAGCCCGGCCGTATCGTAGGGTGCCGTTGGGGTGCGAGAAGATCTGGCGGAGTGCGGAAGAGGAGTGCGAGTGGTGGTGACACGGGCGCCGCAGGTGATTGGTTCGAAATCGGGGGCCATCCCTGCGCCGCTGCGTCTAGAACGCGCCCTCGAACATCTGCACACCTGCACCGCAAATCCACCTCGTCAAAAATGACCGGCGTTGCGAGGGTGGTGAGAATCCCTCGTCAAACCATCCACCAGTCGTCCGCTCGCCTGATTTGTCATCGACGCGTGCGGCCGTGCGACGTGCGATACCGATGTCCGTCAACCACGACGACGCCTGCCGCCCACTCCGTCGTCGGGCCACACACGTGCGCGGCCAGGCACGTGCGGTGCATTTAACCTTAAGGCTGAGGAGTTGCCGGTCTCTCCAGCCCGGCCGGCTTAGGCGCCGCGATTCAAAGCATGTGAGATGTGAGATGTGAGATGTGTCCGTCTTCTTCCGGCACTCGGCGCCTTTGCTCGTGCTTATGAGAATGTGATAGAAAATCCCAGAGTACCAAACGAACAACCCGACAATCCCGCACAGCTCCAATGCGAGTGGCACCCGCAAAAGCTGCCACAGTGGACCAGGTGGGCCACGAAAAAGCAAAGCGTTTATGATTTCCAGGATGCGTCATCCAAAGCATGGGATATCATGAGTCTCGGGGCTGGTTTTGTGACAGAAGTCAGATATTTGTCCCGGATCAGGGTGGGTACACCGCCTCACGAAATCTCCCATCGGTGATTGGGATTTCAGCTCGTGACAAGAAAGAGGATATGGGAGGAGGATCATATATCATATTTTGTGTCTCTTCGCTCCTCTCACCGCATATTGGGTTGTGACCGAGACTCGCTGGAGCTCTCGCCTCCAAGCCTGACAAGCCGATCTTGATTGGGCAGTAAACCACGAGCTTTGAGTCATTGGAAGTTGGGAAGTAATTTTGTAGCGGTGAGTCGTACCTTTGATTTCATTAAACGCGGAGTCGTTTTTCTATATTCCCCCCTGCACGAGTATATTTGGGGGTGACTTCGGTATCACGTGCTCGCTTAACTCTATATGTGCGTACTACGCTTTTACCACTGAAAATATATATATTTGCAGCGCCTGGTTAATGATATTGCTGGTCTAGCGTCCGAAGGAGACAACACGTGCTCCTACAACATGTGATCTACGGCAAGAAGGCATGTGACCATAAACGGCCTCACCCCGGTCGGTATGTTTCCGATCTCTTCGGTTACACAAAGGTAGTAAGTGAAATACAGTAGTTGACATTCACATTCCTTCAACTCCACACAATCTCATTCAAATGTCCCGCTCCTCACAACACTACCGTCACCCGATTCGTTTCCTTCTACCACATATACTTGAGACTGAAGAAATAGAGAGGTACGAACGCGGAGGCCTCCATCCGGTCCACCTGGGCGATCGATATGATGGCGACCGTTATAAGATCGTCCACAAGCTCGGCAAGGTTAGAACCTTGGCTGGCTCGCCGTGTGGCCTACAAAACAACGAGAGCATTGGCTGGTCTGCACGCTCAGAACCTATGACACGGAGGTAAGGAATCAAATTAGCCTTTATTATTTCTTAACTAACGTGCTCTAGACCTATCAATATCCAATATTGTGTTTCGCGTGATGGGATTTGATCATTATACTGAGGATAACATCTACCACCTCGTCGGCAGACCAGTGACAGGACCGTTGGAAACGGAGTCGGGAGAGATTCCAGGTGCAGAAGCTCCAAAATACATCGTACAGAACCTGGACTTTCTCTCCGCGAAGAAGAATATCATCAGCGACGACGACATCAGCCTCATCGACTTCGACCAAGCATTCGTCGTTTCATCACCCCCAGAAAAGGTGCCAGGTACACCAGTTGGGTACCTTGCCCCTGAGGTAGCCGTTGGCTAACCGGCTGGCCCTGCAAGCGGTGTCCGGGCTCTGGCCTGCTTTATTGTTCGACGTAGAGGTGGAGAAAGCCTGTTCGGAGCTTTCGATATTGACTCGCCAAAAATGTTGTTGCAGGAACTCATTGAGGCTCTCGGAGATGCGCCTGCTTCGTGGGAGGATGCACTGTTTGATGATGATGGACAGCCAACCAAAGATCCGGCAAAGGGGGCACCTCTCATTAAACCTACGAACAAGCGGCCGCCGATCAAAGAACTAATTTACGATATACGGGACAATCCGTTGGAAAGTCCGCCTATGAGTCAAGGGGAAAGTGTGAATCCGGTTGCTGTCTTAGAAGAGAAAGCTGCATCGCCCAGCCACCAACGTTACTCCCCTTTGTATGACAACAAGTTCTGGAAACCTAGAGCTCTCAAAGTAGGGAATCTATATGTGGCACGTTATGGCGATGAGTCCATGTACAATACCGTCATAAATGGCTTGCCAAAGATTCCGAAGGACGAGGCAGCCTTGTTATATGACCCTGTCTCTAAGATCTTTGTTTACGAGCCCAGCGAGCGAGTAAGCGCAAAGGAATTACTTGATCATCCTTGGTTTCACATGGGTAATTAGCATTAAGGATGAGTTATATTTTCAATTTCATAAATGTCAAGCTCCTAGTCTCGGTCAAAGGGGGATAGAAACCCCTGCGATCATTATTCTCATATAGCCGGTGATAGCTAACAGCGGAACCTGCCTATTGACCTTAGAGTAGAGTATGGGTTGCTAGGTTTCGATGGTTCATGTTTCAATTCAGACATTGGTAAATTTTAATCCGTACCATAGATATTGTCTACGCGACTTGTGTGAAGAATAAAGTTGGCATACCACTTTTATTTTTATCACCAGAGGTTGACAGAATTCGTGACGTATTACCAAATTAAGTGAGATACCAAAGTTTTAAAGAAAGCACTATAAAATAGGGGGGGAAATAACTTTATTAATTGCGCGTATCTTTGAAGCTATAGGGTATTAATAAAAAGAAGAAAACAAAAAATAAAATAAAATAAAAAAACGCAATTTTAAAGTTTTCGCTTAATTTGGTAATTCGTCACGAATTCTGTCAACCCCTGGCATAGGGCCATAATTTTTAGCGGTGGTAGCTTATTGGCCAACTAAGGCTAGCGGAGACCTTACTAAATTTCCCCAATTGCTTGGATATTGTAACGACAAGGTTAACCCAGAATCAGAGCCGCATGCTGTTAAGGTGCGAGATATAACAGAGTGAAGAAGCCACAATATACTCCTAGAACAAAACTAAAAGCTAAGGACCCTACGGCTTTTATATTACCTCTTTTCCCAAATCCCGTGCACTATTGTACTAGTCCTCAACCAGAATATACCTGTGCTGGTCCCGTGACGGCCCTGTGAGCCTACCGCCCCTAACACATGCTAAGAAATCGAGTTACGCTAGTTAACACGGTATATGAATGGGTTAATGCATTATCGTAACAATAACCTAGGTACAAAGATAATAGGTAAGCCACGTGCCTACGCGACTTAGGAATAAAAAAGTCTATTCTTCAGCCTAAGTTTCGACGCGTTTAATGCAATGATTAATTTTATGAAATACTACTAAATTGGCATATTGGCAGATAAAGGAATATTACAGAAGATTTGCTTCGAACTGGATCCTCTCCGATCCAGGACCATGGCTATTGGTTTATGCTTAAGATGTTACACAACCGTGGGACATCACAAAACATCTTGTCGTTACACCGAAATATGAATGTGACCACAAGGCCGTCAGCAATGGCGCTATTGCATGAAGCAGGTTGCGAACATATATAGGTAGTAGTTGATTCCAGAAGGCTTTCTTGCCCTTCCTCGACATACACCGAAACACATCATCTTTCTATCACTAGCCTTAATATGCCTGCTAAGGTCGAGTGGGAAAGGGGTTCTAAGCCCAACAATGGACTTTATGACGCACTGATGCGAATTACCCTCAAAATAGCTAATGAAGGGGAATATAATGAAGGTATCGTCTTGTATGCCACCGCACAATAGAAGTTTTTTCCCCCGTGAATTTCAAGACTAATCAACTGAAAATATTCGATATTCAGGAGCACTCCAAAGACAATGTCGGGTGGAAAATTGTTGGATATCCATTTCAAGGTCAGCCTAGAAGGCTGCAAAGATAATCCCACCTTACGCCATAGTCATCTCATTCACATCGTACATCGAGACTCGGCTGGAAGGGCCTGGGCATATATGTTGAAAGACAGGCCTGCCAATACCCACTCTTGAATCAAAGAATGGTCCTCCCAGTACATGCCCGGCAAACAGGCGACGTCAGAGGGAAAGAGAAGCCGAAGAGAGTGCCGCACTAGATCAGGCTAAAGCTTCCTCAGCGAATGATACATTTGCCTCTGATAGCGGCGTAAACAGTGAAAATGGCGGGTATGGAAGTGGATATGGAGGTGGAGGTGAAGGTGGAGGTGGAGGTGGATATGGAACTGGAACTGGAAGTGTCTAATATGGAAGTGGCGGGTATAGCGGTGGTTCAGGCGAAGGGAGCTCACAGAGCAATGACTTAGGCTACAACTCAAGCACCCAGCCAGCGGGAGTTGCATCAGATGGTTGGTATCCCGTCCCCGATAGCACCCAGAAGAGGTTCTATCAAAACGGCGTTTGGACAGATTTGTTTCGCTCTGGGAGCTCTTCCGTTGGCTAAATATTGAACTAAGTATCAGATCAAAGGTATTCTATTCTCTCCCTCCCCGGAGAGATACCTCAAATCTAGATCCTTTTTGTTAGACTTTTGGGCGTATTGAGCATGTTTGCGACTATATGAACCGATGGATCTGAGCACCACACTCATTTCACATAGATAGCTTCTCCAGGACCCCCCTAAAGGGTCAGAATTAGCTCAATTCCCACTCTCACTTCAATCCATGAAAAGTTCAACACATTTACACATAAGACTTATATGCCCACATAGTACCAACACATTGACCCTTCCCGTTCCTGAGTCGCAATTTCTTGGCTTTTTTGGCTTCGGACTTCAGGAATATTTTGCTATGACAGAGTTTTCGGCCAGCGGAAGCGGTACGGGTACGTTTACTATCGATGAGTATTATTACATTAATGGTTAGGAAAGAGTTTAGCGTTATACGCACGGGTAAAGCTCATATTGCCTAGGATATATAAGCGCTTATTATATTATCAGAATAAACTTATTGTGCTGGTCACAATTCTCCAATATTTCACTCTGGCCCCTTAATATATGTTGACTAGCAACACGTATTCGCACAGTGGAATAGCATTCATTAGGACAAAAAGCGGTTTCTTATCATTGTGCGTGTAGCTAGGTTGTAGTTAATGGCGTGGGAAAATATATCCTTAATTATTACCCCTGTACGAGGTTTGCCTAGATTATCTCGTGCGCTTAAACTTGCTTATGTGCACGTGAGCATCTCAGGATTGTGCGAGCCTCCAAATATCTCAACAATATGAAATTTAAATAATTTATTGGCTAATATAATAAGTTGCTAGCTAATATAAAGAGTTTATAATTAAGGTTTCCAAAACTATTACAATATTAATATATATCAAATAATATCGTTAAAAAAAACTAATAAATAAAAAATTAAACTTTAATGCGGTGAATCATTCTGCCATTCTACCATCACAATCAACTCCAATAGACGACCCGCGGTGTGTTATGAAGCAATGCCTCTGTAACGGGGTTAATACAAAATGCTACAATGCAACAATACGGCCATAATAATCTATCAGTTCTGAACAAATCATGTCTATTCGTGTCCTCCTCCGCGAATATCCTCATCGCTCCATTGCTCTTGTGACGCCTACACACGCTCTCATTTTCCGTCACAGCCCTTCTACCAACGAATCTATATCTAATGGCTCCCTATCCGCTATCTCAAATCCCCCGTCTCGATCCTCTATTGATGGAATATCGGCCCCAAAATGTATGGTCGAGTTCGCAGATGTCAATTCGGCCGATTTGGGCGATTATCGAACTTTGAGCCCTTTGCCTGTTCACGGTACACTTGGTCTAATCACAATAAATAGCGATGTATTTCTCTGTGTAGTCACAGGTGCTACGAAAGTTGCAACTGTTAGACCGGGAGAAACAGTGGAGAAGATATACGGGGTGGACTTTTATTGCTTGAATAGTTCAGAATACGACAATACCATTATTGATGATCTGGATCCGTATGCAGTGGATGATAGATACGGTCAAAATATCAGTCGTAGGGAACCGGCTCTCGAGCATCCATGCCTAGAACTGCAGAAATTGTTGGGGAACGGGAGTTTTTATTACAGCACAGATTTTGATCTTACAAACAGGCTGCAGGACCGGTAAATAACTTTCATACCCCGCTATATACAATTTCTAAGCTTGAACAGGTCTGCCGAAGCAGCTACGCTTGATATAGACAACTTAGACGAGTCTTTTTTATGGAATTCATACATGATCAGTCCGCTGGTAAAGTTTCGATCTCGTCTCGTGGCACATGAGAGAGAGGCTTTAGACCGTTCTCGAATTCTCACATCTGCCATCCGTGGTTTCGTCCTTACAATAACGATTCCTTCCTCTTCAGCTCCCCTCAGAATCTCAAGGACAGGTATGCCATCGTCACTAACTCTAATATCACGATTGTCTTGTCGAAGAGCAGGTACGAGATTCAATAGTAGGGGAATTGACGATGATGGGAATGTTGCCAATTTTGTTGAATCTGAAACTATATATTGGACTCCATCAGCCAGTGGACATTCGTCCGGAGAGCAATCGGCAAGTGACAAGCCTTCTGGACTCTGCTTCTCATATGTACAGATAAGGGGTTCCGTGCCTGTGTTCTGGGAGCAAGCTGCTGGTCTAATCCCAGGCCAGCAAAAAATCACTATTACAAGGTCTGCCGAAGGAACTCAACCGGCGTTTGACAAGCACTTTGGAGAGATAGAGCAGAACTATGGTGCTGTTCACGTTGTCAACCTTCTCAGTGAAACGAAACCGGGTGAGGCTGAACTGACGAACTTGTTTCGATATGGGATTAGACATTCTGCACTTAACCACCCTGAAGACAAAACGTCCCGTGATCATCAGTTACTCAGAGAAACGGAATTCGATTTTCATGCCGAGACTAAAGGCCCGAATGGTTACGAGGCAGCCAGCTTGATTCGAAGGCTTATTGAGGATTCAGCAGATGGCTTCGCATATTATTTATCCGAGGAGATTGAAGATTTGTCTGACGATCCTACATCTAAGAGATCTGTTGTCGTATTACAGCAAGAAGGCGTCTTTCGGACGAATTGTCTCGACTGTCTCGATAGGACTAACCTAATCCAAACCATCATTTCCCAAATGGCCATTGAATCTTTCCTGACTCATCGAGGGGAACGAGCGGCTTCCGACTTTTGGATAAGACATTCTAGTGTATGGGCAGATAATGGTGATGCTTTATCACGAATCTATGCTGGAACGGGGGCTCTCAAATCATCATTTACTCGACATGGCAAGATGTCCTTGGCCGGAGCGATAGCCGACGCACGTAAAAGCGCTACCCGGTTGTATATTAACAATTTTGCAGACAAGGGACGTCAAAATACCATTGATATTCTGCTCGGTAGACTGGTTGGGCAAACTCCAGTACATCTCTTTGATCCAATCAATGACTATGTCACGACTGAGCTGGCCAAACGGAGTTCAGAGTTTCAATCATCTGAAGTTATCAATATGTAAGTTCTCTTCCTTCATACAGACTCGAAACTAAACTGCTTATGTAGATGGGCTGGCACTTTCAATTTGAACGGACGAACTAATGGGATAAATGATGACCTGTCGCCATGGTTGTGCCCTGATATTGAGTCATCTCAACAGCAACCAGAAATTGTAGCTGTTGGTTTTCAAGAAATCGTTGAGCTCAGTCCTCAACAGATCATGAACAGTGATCCTACTCGAAAGCAAGCATGGGAGAAATCAGTACGGAAGACACTGAATCGTCATGCACGTGCTGCTGGCACTGATCAGTATGTTCTATTACGAAGTGGACAACTTGTTGGCGCAGCTCTTTGCATTTTTGTGAAGTCGTCTATGCTTAAGAAAATAAAGAACGTCGAAGGTAGCGTCAAGAAAACGGGTATGTCCGGGATGGCTGGCAATAAGGGTGCCGTTGCTATCCGTATGGATTATGCAAATACTCAAATCTGTTTTGTGACTGCTCATTTGGCTGCTGGCTTTGCCAACTATGAGGAGAGGAACCGGGATTATGCTACCATCCATCACGGATTGAGGTTTCAGAGGAATCGAGGGATTGATGATCACGGTGAGCCATTTCTGATTTTATTAAGGATTTGGATACTAACGAATGAAATGCTAGATGGTGTCATATGGATGGGTGATTTTAACTATCGTATTGGACTTGGATCCGAGAAGGTCAGAAATTTGATAAAAATGGGAGACCTTCAGACATTATATGAGAATGACCAGGTATTCATCTCTCTCCGTAGACTTTAGAAGCCATACTTATTTCGATAGCTAAATCTTCAAATGGTCGCTGGTCTCGCATTCCCCTATTACTCCGAAGCGAGAATCACATTTATGCCGACATACAAGTATGATATAGGGGAAGACACCTATGACAGCTCGTAAGTTACTTCCTTCCATCCCCTCTCACTCTACTGACACACAAACCAGAGAAAAAGCCCGAATACCAGCCTGGACAGATCGTATCCTCCGCAAAGGTACAATTTTCCGGCAAACAAACTACAACACCGCACTTCTCCGCTTTTCAGACCACCGCCCCGTCTACGCTACCTTCTACTGCACTGTAAGCATAATCAACGAGTCTCATCGAGAATCTCTTTCCCGTGACATCTACGAAAAACGCCGCCTAGAAGTTGGTCCCACCATAGCGAACGGTCGAACCGATGACACTGACGATGAAGATCTAATCGGCTACGACCCCATCGAACCCGGTCTCCCACCTGCCAGTTCAGACAGACGGAAATGGTGGTTGGATAATTCCCAACCTGCAAGATCAACACTCAAACCTCCTCATAAGGGAGACATACCCAATCCAAATCGACCTTCAAACCCATTTTCTCCAACCGATGAACCTGACTGGGTAACTGTCCCACGAATGCCACCATCCCTTAATAACTCAAAAGTAAACACCGTTTTCGCACCTCCACCCACTGCTCCTCGCCCTTCCAATGGTACTACGAGAAAACTACCTCCTCCTTTTGATCCAAATGCAAACACAGCAAAGGAGTCCCTAACCCGCCAAATCTCCCAATCCTCTCTGAGAGACAAAGATGCACCGCCCCCCTTTTCCCCACCATCCCGTGCGACGTCCACTCGTCCCTCCTCTGCCCTCTCCACATCAACAAGCTCGTCGAAAAAAGCGCCTCCGCCAGTCGCGAGAAAACCCGATTATCTCACTTCTTCCTCTTCAATGTCTTCTATGTCTACTCTCTCTGGATTGCCTACCTCCCGCCCATCCACATCATACACTCAGACCCAATCACACAAATTAATAGCTCAAACAAATCCCCGATCCTCTCCTTCCTCATCGTCAAACTCAAGAGGTCAGACCCAAAAATTCAACATCAAAGATTTCCCTCCACCACCTAGACGAGCGACCGCAGAATTATCGCCCTTCTCTGCCTCACCCTTATCACCCCCCACAAATCCTATGCAGACACAAATGCAACATACACCGGCACCGCCTCAGCCGAGACGGGGAGGGAGGAAAGATATAGGGAATAAAGAGGAAGATGAGGGTTCGAAACCAGGCCTACCGCCTAGACCGCAGGAGACTCGAGATCTGCTAAGTGATGACGAGGGAATTGAAGGTGAATTGGGGAGTTGGGAGGCCTTGAGACCCAGTTGATTATTTTTGGTGGTATAGGACTGGGATAGGGAATGGTGTTATGGTTGGGAGACTAGAATACCTATGTCGATAGGAAATAAATGAATACACAAATGCGTACGGCAGGAGACTTTACGTTTATTTTTTTATCCTTCAAAGCCGTCATAAATATCAGCACTGCACCTAAGTTATATAATAAAGACAACCCGTTCACATGAGCCGATTTCACGATCACATACTATAAATATTGCAGCATGTGTGCTATTGATTTCTCTTCCTAATTCCACATTCATACAAGAAAGCTTTAATCATATTCATCTCCGTCTGGCACATTAATAACAGCCGACCCAATCACTAAAGCAAGAATCCACCCTTTCATTCCATGCAAGCACGCAACTAAACAACCGCATCTGTAAAGAAAGAAGTGACGTTAAAGTACACCTCTATATCAGTCTCACTCATGAATACTGAGTTGAAATAAGGTACCTAGGTGGAAGGATTATCGTACACATGAGTGGAAATTGAGATCTATCGCACGAACATCTGAGTAGATATCATAGCGTGCACGCGATTGATTATGAGGGGAAGAGCAGTCATGTCACCTCGGAAGGATAAGGAATCAGTGAAAAGCCGCGAGACCCTGGGCATTAGTAGGAAGATCGCCGTGTTGTTGGAAGTAAGTGCTGTATCGCATCTCACCCTTCCGTAATGTCGCATCATCAACCTCTGTAGCTGAGTGGCCATTTTCGAGTGATTTGCTGGCATCAGGTTTGATGGTAGCGGGTTGGATGGAAACAGGTCTGCGGGATCTGTTAGAACGTTTTTGAGATTTCAAGTCGTACCAGTCGGCTGATGAGACATCGGTGACTGGTATGTTCTTGTTTCGGTCACGGCGTATGGATACTGACCCATTGAGTTCTCGGTCAACCTGTAGGAACTCTGTCATTGCCTCTTTCGTGCCCCTTTCTTGCAAATAAACGAGATAGTAATTGCTGAGTTCCTTCTTTGTAGCTAATGACATCCGAGACTTCGAGATAAGAGAATAGTAGATTTGGTTCATTCGGGTGTAGTGTTCGGCTTCAGTGGCTAAGCTAGTTGGCTGGGCAAGTTCGAATTCTAGATATTTAGCCCAGAAATGCCGGCTCTCGAGATACCACTGCTGATTATTCTCGAATACTTGTCGTGCTTCATCAACTGCACCTTTAATCTTCCAGAGCAAAGTTGCCCATTGCACAACTAATGCAGCCTTGGTGAAAATATCAACCGTCGGCAGAGCAATTTGGTCTTTTAAAACATCAATGGCAGCAGGAAGACCACTCTGACGACGCTCAAGATTTGACAAGGATACAATTGTCTCGACATGCCCAGGTAAGCGATCCAGGATTGCTGTATGAATATCTCGAGCGATATCAACACGGTCAGACATCTCCTCAAAGTAAGCGTACTGCAACCGGATCCCGGGTCTGCTTATAGGAACGAAGATAGTGCTTGCTCGTTGGTAAATAATTCGGACTTCTTCTTGCTTCTTGTCTTGAGCTGACATCCACCTAACGTAACGAAACCAGAATTCATCGTAGAAAGCAGCAGTGACCAAGCATCTTTCGTACAAAAAGACGGTTCTGATATAGTCACCTTCTGATTCCTCGAAATCAAGATACTTGCGCCAATTAATCAACTGTTGATTATCAAGCTCAGTGACATGGAAATAGGGCCGCTTGATCTCGGATTCGTAGGTCCATCGTTTGGTGGTCTCAGTCTGAGTACTTTGAAATATTTCTAAGTGGAAATTATCAATCTTAGTTCTCAGTTCTCTTTCTAACTCCAGCTCGCCTTTGGGGCCAGTCTGGAAAGTCGCATTATCCGCTTCAACTTCTGCACGGAACCGATCTAGAGTCTCTGGAGGAACAAGTTCCAAAAGGGGACGCGTGTGTGCAAGTTGACGAAATCGCTCAAAGTATCTAGCATATTGATGCATAGGAATCTTTACTACTCGGGCAAGAATAGCGAAGATCTTATCTTGTGCCTCCAAACGATCCTCAAACTCTAAGTACTTGTCCCAGAAGGGATGTGCGAGGAAGTCCAGTCCGACAGACGCAGCACCGCGCTCGAAAAGTCTATTACGCATGGTTAGTCAGGTTTAACTAAGGGAAGGAATGTGGAATTGGCAGGAGTGCAAATACGGGAGGGGTAAATGTGCTTAAAATAGTCTCCAAATCCAAATCGTGCTGAACATGAGTATGCAGTATGGTACGATAACAAGCGAACGTGTGATGGAAGAAAGGAGATCCTGATCATGTGGGTGAGAAGAGTATCAAACATGAGCGTCTTTTGTGGCATCTCTCACCGTCTGCGAGCCAAGGATATTCGGAATGAAGGCCATCTCTTTATAATCAAAGGGCTGCAGATGCTGTGTTAAGGGAAGGAAAGCATCCAGTATACTTACTCTCTGATCACATCTGGATCATGACTTGTTTCAACCTTGAAAGAACAATATTCAGTCCACAGATCCACAGAAGTGGCGATGCTAGCGACACCTCGTTCATAAACCTACTTATGTTAGGGATCTATCTCTCCGGATGTATAGTTCAGCCTCACCATTTCAGCTGCTTCGGTGCCAGCGATAGAGAATTCTAAGTCGGCATATTTCTTCCAGTACCCAAATAGTGGTGGAAACTTGGCAAGAAAACGGTCGTAGGAATCCCGAGTCGTTGCGATAGCTTGTGGACTGGAGTTGCGATTCAAGCCGCCTTCGAGTGTCTCTGCGGCACGAACTAGCTTCTCCCAGTTTTCAAAAGTGTCGGGATTCTCGAGCTGTACGACGACAAATAAGCAAAAGAACTGCTATTGTTGACTGTGAGATGGCAGGTAACATACCACATCCGCATTTAGCTTCTTTATCTCAGCAGACTCCTCATCCGTGCCTCCAAAATTGAAGTCACTCATGGTCGCAAGATCGATATCGACGTGATCCTGATGTACAAAGATTATATATGAAGGTCAATCAGATACGCCGAATGATTTTTCACGTTATCAGACGCGCGGGTTTGAGGGAAGGTGTCAATAACAATGCTATTGCTTATTTGTAGATGGAATGAGAGAGAATAAGATGAGGCTGAATTGAGAAGGACTTCTTGAAAGCTCGGCTCGATGCTAAATTAGCCGAGTCGGGTCTTGGCACACTAACTATATTCGAACTTTTGTTTTGATCTTTTCTCTTTTTTCTTTTTTCTATTATATATAGGCTGGTGATGAACGATACAGAGTATCAAATACATAGGAAGAGAATGAATGCTCTTATGGAGCCTGATCTCAACATGACCAATTCTGAAGCCTCTCCCACATCCTCCATCAAGTCCTTGTCTTACAACTCTATTTTATTTCTGCCTTCCTATCAAATCTGCTCTCCTTGCTTTAATCCCAATACTGCTTTCCACACAGCTTCACTTGACTATTATGGTTGGTTTGGAAACTACTAGTTCTGGAAGGGGACTGGACATAAGGGACTACAAAACCAATATATTGGTACTTGGGCGTGCGCAAAATCTTGGGAGGAGTCTGGATAGCACCTCCAACCTCGATAAAGGTGTAATTGTCACGCCGTTCGTAGGGGCAGTTTTACCCAGACGACCACACACTCTCACGTCATTTGAACCCATAAAAAGTCCAAGAAAGAACCTTCCCAGTATCTTAATCTATTCGTCAATCAATGCATCCAAGTGGCTTGAAGACAGCTGAAATGACTAAATAATTCTGTAGAACATGGGGAACCTGCACTTCCCATCTTACTAATTAATTTCAATTATTTATTTTTAACCACTTGAATGGATATGGTTTCAGTTTTATAAAAGCATTCTCAGTTTTTGTAGGCTTTAAGACAGCGGATGGCTTTAGGGAAAGGAGGGAGATAAGGGCCTGCTATGCTGTTAAATAGAGGGGGCGGGAATGGGAAGAGGGTGAGTTGAGGTTTGAGATGGGTTGAATATCACGGTCTACGAAGCAGAGATCTGCACTACCTGGGTTAGGAGATGATGGAGATCAGAAGGCTGCACTTCAAGTAGATTGATCATGTCAATGGTCGTAGTGATTTCGTCCAAAGTCAAAGAAGTCACAGATCACCATAGTATCACAGGAAGACCATCCAGAGAGAAATCACATGCACAGGCACAAAAGGTTCAATAACTTATTTGTTATGACAACGCAAGCTGGGATCCGAGGATATCTAGACCTGAAAGCATACAAACAGAGTGATCTCCACGAGATGGAAAGATAAGAGATCCCTTAAAAAAAAAGAAGATCCATCAAACCATATTACCGTTAAGGCTCTGTGAAATAATGCATTTCATGATCAAAGACGCCCGCTTCAGAAGACGGTGAAGACTCCATCCGCAAAACACGCCGATGACGTGAAAAAAAGACCGCAAGGAAACATAGCAACCAGAAAGAAAAACATGATCATGAAGTATCGCAGGATGGTGTATTCACAAATCGCAAGTATTCGCAGTTACACCCTGTCTGCTTTTCAATACGAACTCCCATCCCCAGCCCATGCTGCAATCACTCCACCAGCAAGCCAGATATACTAGCCACTCCAGCAAGATCAAGAAGCATATGAAAATGAGACGCGGAGGTTCGAACGTGAGAGATCTAAGATTCAGAAGCAGGAGCAGCTTCTGTCTTGGGCTCAGCCGCAACCTCCGCCTTGGTCTCGGTAGCCTCGGCACTTCCAGATGCATCGCCAGCAGCAAGTTCCGGCTCAGCTCTCTCTCCACTATCCGATGAGGTCCAGAGCGTCAAGTTATCCCGGAGGAGTTGCATAATGAGAGTGCTGTCACGATAAGACTCCTCAGATAGAGAATCGAGTTCTGCGATAGCATCATCGAAAGCTTGCTTGGCAAGATGGCACGCACGATCTGGTGAGTTCAAGATCTCGTAGTAGAAGACAGAGAAGTTAAGGGCAAGACCAAGACGGATTGGGTGGGTTGGGGTGAGCTCGGTTTGGGCGACATCGGTAGCATTCTAGGGAAGGGTCATTAATGCGATAGGATATATTGCACACGCTACATACCTTGTAAGCCTCGTGGGCAGCAGTAGCAGCAACCTTACGCTTCTCGCCAGAAGCAAACTCAGCCAAGTAACGGTGGTAATCGCCCTTCCTGGATACGAAAGTGAATTAGCAAGGCGTTCAGCACTACACCAACATACGTTCCCGATAAGACGTACATCTTGTGGTAGAAGACCTTTGACTCTCCGGACTCAGCCTTTGGGATCAATGACTCATCCAAGACATCGAGAACATCCTGGCAGACCTTCTCCAACTCGGTCTCGATCTTTTGACGGTAGTCTCGGATGGTTGAAACGTGCTTGTCAGTTCCCTTCGACTCTTCCTTTTGTTCGATCGACGAGATGATGCGCCAAGAAGCACGTCGGGTACCAACGACATTCTTGTACGCAACGGAAAGGAGATTTCTTTCATCAACGGTAAGTTCTCCGCCCAACTGCGTCACGCGTCCGTCAGCCTCCCAACTTCCAAGGTCCAGAACGAAAATCAAATGTACGGGACCCGTCGCGTACCTTGGCAACCTCCTTCATGTATGTAACCATCTCATCATATCGCTCGGCCTGCTCACAGAGCCGCGCGAGGAAAGTCTTGCTGTTTGTTTGTTAGTCGGATAAGCGCGTGATAGATCGAAGGGGGTCGGAACCGACCTTTCTCTCTATAGAACAGTTAGCATGGCATTCGAGCAAGCGGAACAGCGATGAATAGCCGGGAGACATGTCACCCAGACATGTCTGGGAGAATACATAGTCGTGCGGGTCGGCGACATCTGGGGTGGTGACGTGCCGGGCAGGCCAAAGTGAGGAAACGGAAGGTGTACGCAAAGAAGGAAATATGAACTACGTACCTCGGTAGTCATGGTCCTGACTTGTTTCTGATATTGTCTTTGGTGGTGGAGTGGAATTCGGATGGAGTTGTTGACGGCGGTCTTGTTTGGTGGAAGTTGAAGTTCACAATTCTCTGCTTTTGCAGTTGCAGACTCCCAATCGCTCTGGCTCTGCTGTGAAGATCCGCGCTAACGCGATATGGTTACTGCCGTTGGAGATTCTGTCCCATGTATTCACTCTCGACCTGATGCCTTCAACGGAGACGATTCAGAAGCCAACGAAGCTCATATATGCAAGAATATGGTTCACACAATTATACCGAGTCACCAGCGCGTTATCAAGCTGGGTTCTACTTTCATCTTACCTGCTCATCCACGGTCGAAATCCGTCGCGGTCGACTCCAGCACAACAAGTCACGTCATCTGACCAGGAGGTTGGTGATTCTGGGTTGGCAGAGTGGTTTGGTTTGTTGTTGTTATCCTATTTCATCCTACGGTGTCGCACACGAAGAAGAGTTATTGGTATTGATTGGACCCTCGAGCTCAATGTCCGTGATCGATACTATTCTGCCTCGTTGATGGGGCAAGGGTATCTTTTGTTTCTGTGCCATGTGCTGGCATACTTTTCGACCAATGAAGCAATGGTTGCCCAGCAAGAGGGAAGCTGATCTGGTATTACTCGAGAATAATGCATACTCGGTTCTTGACGGAAAACATACGGACTGCTGATATGAAGTGATCACGTTATATGAATTGGAAGGTAGTAGACGACGCAAGAACTGGTCTGCTTCAAAGAACACGACCAATAGGAATCAAGGTAGGTTGTCTCTCCTTTGGAGTCTAGCAGGGTTCGGAGAATTTGGGTATGGGTTCAGCTATAGTTTCCGGCTCGCCCTACCTGGAACTCTTCAGGCTATGCACCATATAGAACCACATCGCCAACAGGACTAGATCATAGTGAAATTGAAGTCGGACGTTCAAATAGACTCCACCGCCAGACAAGGGGGAATATCTCACGACCTGCGGCGTGAATAATGCGGTCTGGTGCTTTTCTAACGGACCATCCCCAAATAGTAGCTGTGCCGTGATCCTCAGGCCACAGATGTCCCGTGTACGTAAATCACGTGGTAATACAACTCGGGACACACGCACGTGCAAAGCTTAACTGAATCGGGTCAATAGGTGGAAAGATGGCCGGGCGAGGACACTTTGAGGATTCCGACTGGCTTGTTTCGCAGCAACCTGTCTTCTCTTCTTTTTGCCTCTTGAAACTAAGATTTCAATTTCTTCTCTCCTTCACCTGTCAAGAAACACAAATCTTGGCTTGGTCTTCTGCATCTTTGCCTCACATGCACCATCCAACATAAATCTGGTGGCTGTCGAACGCTGCATCAAAAGGAAAAGGAAAAACAATCTACCCCACCAAATCTCAAGATGGAAACCGCATATTCCAAAACTACCGCCGAGGTCCTGAAATTCTTCTCCGTGTCTGAAGCTCAGGGACTGACTGAGACACAAGTCAATGCCTCCAGAGAGAAATACGGTCGCAATGGTCAGCTAGATCCTCTGCGTCCAATATGCATAGAGCTAACAAGGACATAGCGATCGCGGAAGAACCTTCTACCCCTCTTTGGGAGCTAATTCTCGAACAGTTCAAAGATCAACTTGTTATTATCCTCCTCGGAAGTGCCGCTATAAGCTTCGTCTTGGCGTTATTTGAAGAAGGCGGGGGTTGGACAGCATTTGTAGATCCTGCAGTTGTAAGAAGAAGATATTGCCATAACTGGTATTTCTGCTAACGGAATCTAGATCTTGACAATTTTAATCCTTAATGCGGTCGTTGGTGTGTCGCAAGAAACCAGCGCAGAAAAGGCCATCGCTGCGCTCCAAGAATACTCTGCGAACGAAGCCAAAGTAATTCGAAATGGACATGTTACTAGGGTTAAAGCTGAGGAATTGGTACCTGGTGATATCATCTCAATCGCTGTTGGAGACAGAATACCCGCAGATTGCAGGTTACTTACTATTCAGAGCAATAGCTTTGCTGTCGACCAAGCAATCCTTACGGGAGAGAGCGAGAGTGTTGGGAAGGATACTTTTGTCGTGAAAGATCTACAGGCTGTAAAGCAGGACCAAGTCAACACTCTATTCTCTGGAACTACGGTCGTCACGGGACACGCAACAGCAATTGTTGTCCTCACTGGATCATCTACGGCTATTGGGGACATCCACGAGAGTATTACGGCACAGATATCAGAACCCACTCCATTAAAGCAAAAGCTGAATGATTTTGGAGATACGCTCGCCAAGGTTATCTCCGTAATCTGTATTGTGGTTTGGCTCATCAATATTCCGCACTTCAATGATCCAACCCATGGCAGCTGGGCCAAAGGCGCTATCTACTATTTGAAGATTGCTGTTTCTCTTGGAGTTGCGGCTATTCCAGAAGGCCTTGCTGTCGTTATCACAACTTGCTTGGCTCTGGGAACTCGGAAAATGGCTGCTAAGAATGCCGTTGTACGAAGCTTGCCCTCGGTGGAAACTCTTGGTAGTTGTAGTGTAATATGCTCAGACAAGACCGGTACTTTGACAACCAATCAAATGAGTGTCAACAAAATCGTCTATATCAATGAGGCTGGCAATGACTTGGAGGAGCTAGATGTCCAGGGTACTACCTTTTCTCCCCATGGAAGCATTACCTCAAATGGGACTGTAGTCACCAATATTGCCAGAAAATCTAGTACTGTGTTTCAATTGGCTGAAATAGCAGCTCTTTGCAACGATGCTCAGCTTGCCTATGACGGAAAGTCTGGAGTTTACTCTAATGTTGGAGAGCCTACAGAAGGTGCTCTGAGAGTTCTTGTTGAGAAGATTGGTACCCAAGACGCCGCTCAAAATGAAACAAGAGCTAGCGTTGCTGCTCGCGATAGCCTCCACTTTGCTAGTTCTTGGTATGAGAAAAGATACCCTCGTTTAGCAACTTATGAATTTTCTAGAGATCGAAAGAGTATGTCAGTTCTTGTCGGCGACAACAAAACACAACGACTCCTTGTCAAGGGCGCCCCAGAGGCAATCATCGAGCGGTGCACCCACACCATAGTGGGGGCTAACGGGAAGAAAGTCCCAATGTCTAAAAGCCTCTCTGCTCTCTTGTTAAGTGAAGTCGTCGATTATGGCAATAAAGGTCTCCGTGTCATTGCTCTCGCCAGTGTCGAGGATGTGGCATCCAATCCCTTGTTGAAACATGCGAAAACTACTGCCGAATATTCTCAGCTTGAACAAAATCTAACTCTAATTGGCCTTGTTGGAATGCTTGACCCTCCACGTCCTGAAGTAGCTGGATCTATCCGTAAATGTAAAGAAGCTGGTATCCGAGTTATTGTCATCACTGGTGATAACCGCAACACGGCCGAAACTATCTGTAGACAGATTGGTGTCTTTGGTGAGCACGAAGATCTGACTGGCAAGAGTTACACTGGGCGAGAATTTGATAATCTCAGCAAAACCGAGCAATTAGCAGCTGCCAAGAGAGCGTCTCTATTCTCTCGAGTCGAGCCAAGTCACAAATCGAGGCTTGTAGATCTTCTCCAATCTGCTGGAGAGGTCGTAGCAATGACTGGAGATGGAGTCAACGACGCCCCTGCTTTGAAGAAAGCAGACATTGGTGTTGCCATGGGATCTGGAACTGATGTCTCTAAATTAGCCGCCGATATGGTTCTCGCAGATGATAACTTCGCAACGATCGAAGTCGCTATTGAAGAAGGACGATCAATCTATAACAATACTCAACAATTCATTCGATACTTGATCTCCTCCAATATCGGAGAGGTTGTTTCAATCTTCTTAACAGCAGCTGTCGGTATGCCGGAAGCTCTTATCCCTGTTCAACTCCTCTGGGTCAACCTCGTCACCGACGGTCTTCCAGCAACTGCCCTCTCCTTCAACCCTCCTGATCATGATATCATGAGGAGAAAGCCAAGGCAGCGTGACGAACGTCTCATTGGCGGATGGCTCTTCTTCCGCTATATGGTTATTGGAACTTATGTTGGTCTCGCCACAGTCGCTGGGTACGCTTGGTGGTTTATGTACAATGCTGAAGGCCCACAAATTACCTTCTGGCAACTATCCCACTTCCACCGTTGCTCCTCTCAATTCTCGGAAATCGGCTGCCAGATGTTCTCAAATGATATGGCGAAGTCTGCCTCTACCGTGTCCCTCTCAATCTTGGTTGTCATCGAAATGTTTAACGCTGTAAATGCACTTTCATCGAGCGAATCTCTACTCACACTCCCATTATGGGAGAACATGATGCTTGTCTACGCAATCACGTTGTCCATGGCTCTGCATTTCGCTCTACTCTACACACCAATTCTACAGACTTTGTTCTCTATCCTTCCATTAAATTGGAACGAATGGAAAGCGGTCTTGATAATCAGTGCACCTGTAATGTAAGCTCTTAATTTTTCCCCCCCTGGTGAAAGGCATTTACTAATGATGATAGCCTCATTGACGAAGTCCTCAAGTTTGTAGAGAGACAAGTATATATCGAGAAGACTAACGTCATAGACTTAAAACCTAAAAATGAGTAGGTATCACAATGAAAGTGGCGGATAAAGGTGTAAAATACTAGAAAACCGTAGATATTAGAAGATATAAATGCTGCACTGAATGCAAATCAAATTGTCACAATCCATGTTCTCAGATTGCCCCATTTTGAACCTATAAGTAGGCAATATTCATAACCACAGGACAGCTAATACACAGGATATTCTGATTCTTATCATTTCGATATCATTAAGCTTTATGCTAGATCTAATACTACACAAGACAGATCTCAACCCAATGATCCATCTCGAATGCCCTCTACTTCAACTTTCCGCCCAGCACATCTTTAATCTTGTCTACCCTTCAATAACCGCTTGGTAACCTTGTCCTTCTCAATGATATAGACATGTGCACCCCAACCCGACAACGCATCCCTATCCACCGCATTCAACAGCGCCTGCGAAATCGTTTCGAAAAGATCTTCCGGACCCTGCAATTCCCCATTAGCTTATTTTCCTACTCCTCCCCCATCCCTAAATTCATATCCGAAATCATGCAGAGGATGAGAGATAGTACTCACCAAGTCCGGTTCCCACAGCCCCTCACATGTACCAAACAACTGATCGCTCGCAGTTCCACTAACAATAAAATCTTTCGCAAAATCAATACACCCAATACTGTCAAACCCACAAATAAACGGCTTTCCGGTCTTCTGATCAATGCCTGCTACTACCGGGCTCACGAAAAAGGGTCCGAAGCGCTTCTCGTAAAGGGAGGAAGAGACGAGATTCGCCATTGTGGAGGGGGAGATGTTGCGTTCTTCGCGGAGCCGGTACATGTTTACTTTGTAGCGGAAAAGGTCGGAGACGGTGGAGACGTCGGTTGCGAGGCCCGTTAATCCTAAATAGACATCTCCGTATGAGAAGATTTTGGGGAAGTTGTTGGATACGGTGAGTGATTGTAGTCCTAGTCGGAGATCGCAGGCTATGGCGACGCAGTCTTTGCCTACCATTGCCACGCAGGCGCCACCGTCTGAGGGACTTTGGTTAGGATGGAAGGATTGAGAGGGGGGTAGGCATACTGATGGAGAAGGGCGAGCTCTAGACAATGTTAGTTAATCTGGTCTGTTCGTTTGAGGAAGGGCTGCCTACCATTGTGAGGGATTTTATTGGAGATGAAGAGTATTGTTAGGTTTAGAGGGAAGCGCAAAGAGCTCACTGGGTATTTGAGAGCTTTGCAGATGAGTGGGTTGAAGAAGGGAAGTAGTGAGATTTGCTGAGGTTGTACTTAAGGTAGACACGGCTGGCGCGTCTGTGAGCTTGAGGCAGAGCTTGGACCACTTTTGAGATCTCAGGCAATGAATATGTATGCAGGATGAGCAATCCGCTTTATCGGAATATTAATTATACAAAGAAGTGTCCATTTTTGTCATAAAGTTGACATATCACTCTTGTGAAGAAATAGCGGGCCGACAAGCTATGCACTTTCTTTAAACTTACCCTGCCCAACTCTCCTTTGTTAAGGTCCGTTTGCAGATATTCAAGACCCCACCACGAATCTGGCCAAAGAAGACAAACTTTGCTCTTAAAAGCCGAAAGGCAGACCTTTGCTTTCCGATTTTATGCTCTTGGAGCTACTCACTGCCATCTAGTAAATCTCTGGTACCCACCAGATTTATAGAGAGTCGAGCAGAGTCGCAGCAATCATGGCTTCCCATGTCGTTGTTATCAATCAAGACCTAACGAAATCCACAATCAAAGTCCAGCCAGGAACTTTCATGAGCGAAGTTCGAGATGAGGCTTGTAAAAATAAAGGCTACTCTTTTCATTTCGAGCTCAAGTAAGCTCCCCTCCAACACGTCTTTGAATATTCCTAACAGATTCAGAAACAACGGCAAACTCGTCGACCTCACCCGGCCATTCAGACAAACCGGTCTCACATCAGGAGCAAAACTCGAGCTCGTCGCCGCTTCTCGATCTCCTACCGTTGTTTCCATTGCTATCGAACCACCTCCGTCTCTCCTGGGCAGTCGTTGGACCACCAAAGTTCCTAGTAACACCACACTCTGGCAAATTCTACGGAAATTCGAGACGGAGGGCGAGGGCAATCTGAATGTTACAGAGAGAGGAGTGGCACAAATTGAGAATGGACAGACGGGGAGTGGCAGGATTGTTTATGAGATGCCGACGTTGAATTTCATGGGAAGGGATTTGACCACATTTGAGGATTTGCAGAAGACGCTTGCATCAGTGGGGTTGAGGAATGGTAATGGCTTACTTAGGCTTGGTTTTAGAGCTACGGATCAGCCTATGCAAGAAGCTTTGAGCCATATTAGTGAGTACTTCAAGGAGGAGAAGGTCGCGACTAAGTCAGATGCTGCTGGTTCTTCTGCCGCGGGAGAGGCTATCAAAGGAGATGCCGAGACTGCTACGGATGCCGTTACAAAGCTACCGGATTCAGAAGCATCAGTATCAGAAGACATCAGAATGACTTCCGAGGAAAATCCAGAACCAGTTTCTCAGGAAACTCCAGCTTCCACCTCAACCAAGCGTTCTGCTCCTATAACACCAGAAGAAAGTATCCTAGGCCCAAATCAAAGACCAGTTAACGTGTACTCACCCCCAACCTCGGACGTCCCAAAGGCTACCGAAATCCCCCACGACCCTGAAGATTTCAACCCCAGCATCGCAGACATGAAACTTCACCAAAACCGGATGAAAGAAGGCTCAACCAATAAGCGGCTCCTTTCAGACGCAGAAGAACAGCAATTGGCAGAAGAAAAGGCTGCAAGACTAGCACGCGTCAGCGACCTAACGATCAAAGTACGATTTCCCGACCTATCTAGCGTGGAGACGAAATTCAATGCTCAGGATTCTGGTGCTTATCTCTATGCTTTTGTGAAGGGGTTAATTGTAGCGGAGAACCAACCATTTAAATTGTTAGCAATATTGGATAAGAATGGCATGGGCACTGTCCCGGATGATGAGAAGAAGTTATTGATTAGGGATATTGGGTTTCGGGGCAGGGTAGTCGTTAATTTCCATTGGGGAGATGATATCGACGAGAGTGTGAAGAAGCAATCACTGTTGAAAGGGGAGTATGCGGCTGTTGCGAAGGCGTTGCCTGTTCCTGAGATTCCTGCTGCGAAGGAGACGGGTGAGGATGAGGGTACGGCCGTAGAGAAGGGTAAGGAGGAGAATAAAAGTGGTGGTTCCAAGAAGGGTATACCGAATTGGTTCAAAAAAGGGTTAAAGAAATAAAACTTGTTATGGGGTATGAGGGATGACGTTATGGTGGGTGCTAGATTATGAGTCTGGTGAGGATGGTTCTTGTCTTGCATTTCCTGGGATCATAGCGTGGAGTTTGCTGTTTTTTTTTTGCTTGCTGGAGTTTTAGATGCGAAGCTCATGAGGGTATTAATAAGTCTAGACCTTGCCGTGATACAACCACATCACAAGTCATTCCTGTCATATTAAATATAGCCATCGTATAAGGGAGTCATGTAGTTTTAATTTTCATGTCAAAGTAGCCAGCTAGCTAAACCCAGCCCCAAATCCTCCATGAAATCCCAACGTTCATTTTTCGTTTATATAACTCCATATCCGTCGGTATCCTTGAGTCGATCGTAGAATGCGCAACGAAATAAGGTAAGTCAATTAATGGCCCGCTCTTCTTGACTCGGCGATAACACCTTGGAGCTCGTCGACCTTTGCCTTGGCACGGCCGAATGTACCGAGCTATCTCGCATATTAGATTGCTATCGAGGAAGATGGAAGGAAAGCAGCTCGGGAGTAAAAAGAAGGAAGGGAAAGGAGACATACCCTCTTCTTAGCCAGCTTACGCGCACGCTTGTCTTTGCTATTTCGCAGCAATTCGATGACACGACGTTCATATGGTGCAAGACTGGATTCCTGGCATTAGCAACCATGCAATGCATCACCACCAACACCACAATATATCCAACGATAATCCACACGCTCAAATCCACCCTCATCACCATCAAGAGGGAAGTAAACTCACCCCGAGACTTCCTTCACAATCTCCCTCACGAAAGCGGTACGCTTCGACAGATGGCCCTTCGTGCGACTGACTCTCGGCTTGACAGCTCTCGCCTCGGTTTTCTACAGTAAAAAAGAATTCGTTAGCCGGTCCATCTTCAAATCTCATCGCAAGAAATTTGAGATCCTCCAAGAGGTGAGACGGGCGAAATGTGCTTCATACGTGTCCTTTGTTGAGACCAACGGCCAATCCGGTACGGGGTTTTGGTTCGACAGCCATGATGTTGATGGGAGTTGTCGTACTTTTTTCGTGCAGACAAGAGGGAAAATTGTGGTGTTGCGATTTGGGTTTTGCCGAATTGAAGGTGTGGGTCACGTGCTGGGTAATATTTAAGCGAGGCGGGCGTATCATAGGACACACGCAAGAACATAACCCTGACCCTTCTAGACTGCTAATCCTTTAGGTAAATCTTCCTACGAATTGAATTTAGTAGCACTGTTTTGGCTCAAGGTCCAAAACTAATTCTACAGAAGAGCACTTCTCTCCATTGCTCATATTACCCCTCTCCCCCAGATAGCACCTATTATTAATCAAATATTGTATCGTAGATTGCTTTGGCAACTGTATATTTTAGCTCTATATATATACGGCGGCGATGGTGGGTTATACAACTATCTCAGCAGTCACATGACCACTCCCCGGTCTTACAGCCCCGACCAATCAGCATCCCTTAATCTCAGCTGACGAATCACAATTGCCTTTCAACGTCTTGCATGAGCCACCAGAGCCTCCTCACAAGGCTTAAACCCCTCTTCAGCCTTCTCCATTTCCTATCCAAACCCCTAAATTATTTCTAAGCTCTTGAATCTAGAACCTCCCCACTATTCCTTCCGCACAAAGAGTCATCTTACATGCAAGCCACCTCATTGGTGCAAAGTAAGCAGCTTGATAAGAAATATGTGGGCCGGTTCTCTCCGAAAGGCGTGAAACTTCGGCAGGGGAGGTTGAATCGCCTCAGTGGTGAATTGGTTGCTGGCGTGATTCCTAGTGTGCGATTTCTGACTTTCCCGATATATATGCGGGCTGCGGCATGTACGCGTAAATATTCTCTCGTTGAACTACTTTCTTTTGCAGATTTGAACGTGAGCTTTAATTTTTCTCGCTCTTTTTCCATACCTACTTTGTAGAGAATACGGAGTGATTGGGGTCGACGTACGTTTTCTTGAGAGAGGTTTTGTTTAATTGTCTGCTGGGGTTGGTTTCCATCAGATAGAGATGGCTGCCACACGTACATTTGCCCGCGCAGCACTGCGTACAACAGCAACACCCTCGACATCAGCATTCAAACCTACTGCTCGTACAGGCCCTGTCTTATTCTCTCGCTCCTCTGGGCACCGTCAACAGCGCTTCTACTCCTCCTCTTCTCCAAAATCTTCCTCTACGCCTCTAATCCTCGGATTCGGAGCCTTCGCCCTTGCAGGTGGAGCCGGCTATTTCTTCTACAATAACCTATTCTCGGGTTCCGCGAGCGAGACCAAGGGCCTTTTCACACCCAAGTTCGAGGATTATGAGAAAGTGTATAATGAGATTGCGGAGCGGTTAGAGGAGAAGGATGATTATGATGATGGTAGTTATGGACCTGTGCTTTTGAGGTTGGCCTGGCATGCTAGTGGTACCTTTGATAAGGAGACTGGCACCGGAGGTAGTAATGGAGCTACGATGAGATTTGCGCCGGAGGGGGATCATGGTGCTAATGCGGGACTGAAGGCCGCGAGAGATTTCCTGGAGCCGGTTAAAGGTATATTAAATTCTTAGGCGTTGAAGAAATTTTGCTGATGATGATGTAGCCAAGTACCCATGGATCACGTACTCCGACCTCTGGATCCTAGCAGGTGTAGTCGCTATTCAAGAGATGCAAGGACCCATCATTCCCTACAGACCCGGTCGTATGGATAAAGATATGTCGGGCTGCACACCTGATGGCCGTCTTCCAGATGCTTCGAAGGGAAACAAGCATCTACGTGATATCTTCGGTCGTATGGGGTTCAATGATCAGGAAATCGTGGCTTTGAGCGGTGCGCATGCTCTTGGTCGCTGCCATACCGACCGTTCTGGTTTCGAGGGTCCGTGGACTTTCTCTCCAACTGTGGTTACGAATGAGTATTATAAGCTATTGTTGAATGAAAAGTGGAATTGGAAGAAGTGGAATGGTCCGAAACAGGTACGCTCGCTCCCTTACCCATAATGTTCAAAAAAAAAAATAAACTGACAACGAAAACAGTATGAAGACAAAACTTCCAAATCCCTGATGATGCTTCCCACAGATATGGCTCTCGTATCTGATAAATCATTCAAGACCTACGTCGTTAAATACTCCCAAGACGAAGAACTCTTCTTCAAAGACTTTGCTGCCGTCGTCTTGAAACTCTTCGAACTCGGTGTTCCTTTCGCGGAGACTACGGATCAGGCTAGAATGACGTTCAAGCCTACTAATGCATCCTAAACCCCTCCGCTCTACAATCGCGAAATTCTACATACCATGGATGGACATAGATGAGAACATTCTCTCTGTTCAAATTCTTAGAGCGCTCTTGTTAGAGATTTCTTTTGTGAGAAGAGAAAGGTAGACATTCCTTCTTAGAGGACTTTCCAGGGTAGACCGTGGTAGATATTTAGATATGCACCTCTTGTTTTTGTCGATTTCCTTTCACCATTTTCGCATCCATGCGAGCACAAGGGATTTCAATGTCGCTATCCCATCTCTCAATTGTAAGATTACGTACCAAGTTCATAGCTTAGATTATTCAATCACATCAGTCAAATAAGCACACAACATAATCACTCATCCGGAGTATCTTCGAAATCTTCTATACCAATCTATGTTGTCGAAATTCAATACAGAAAAATGATTGAAGAGTCTTCAGATGAAGAGAAGACTTGAGGTGCAGATAAACTTTCCGCCTTGGCATTTAGAAGGGGGGGAGGTCATCGAAGTCACAAGCCCAGTCCCAGTCAGGCAATATCCGGGGTATAAGTAGGAGAATTCGGAAGGAGGGATACCCCGCATGTCTAGTTAAGAAGACCAATCATGAGGGGCGAGACTACAGCATCGAGACTGGACTTTGCTCTCATACCTACCTGCCTACCTACCTATCTACCTACCTAAAAATAAAGAGGTTTTTTACTCAGAGTTCATCAAGAGTGTTGACTCATATTTACATTGTGGGTTTTACCGGCTTTGAATCTGCTCCAGGCGGGATCTAGAAAAGGTAGGAGGTTTGAGGAGAAGAATTACTTCTAGAGGAGATGGCTTCTCTTGCACCAGGAGAGAGTTCGGGTTCAGAGGAGAAGGTATGCGCTCTCACCATCTTTCCTAGTCTCTATCTCATCTCTCCAATCCCAAATCTCTCTAACCTATGCAGCCAACCTCTCTCTCCCGCAACAACATGGACACGCCCGCGCACCGCTCCCTGTATGCCGACGGCCTAGAAATGCGCAAGAAAGTGGTAGGGGAGGATTATGTAGCGTCGGCGCTCGAAAAAGGGTCTTCGGATTTCCTGAGGCCATTGCAGCAATTCGCGACTGTATCTTCCCCAGTTTCTTCTCGTTCTCGCCCCTTCTTTTGATTGCAATATCTATTGTCCCACCCTTTCTTTCTATTTCAATTGGAAATCTAAATACCAGTGTGTAAGTGATGGGGAAGACAATAACAGCGGGAGATAGGAATCAGCCTGGGGCACAATCTGGACGCGCCCGGGTCTCGAACTCAAAACCCGCAGCCTGCTGAATCTGGTTATGTTGACGGCCTTGGGGAAATGGACGGAGTTGGGGACGCATGTTCGGGGGGCGGTCAGGAATGGGTGTGAGGAGGTGGAGATTAGGGAGGCTTTGTTGCAGGCTAGGTTTGTGTTCCTATTCCCTGAGGGAGGGAGGAGGGAGATTTGGAGACTAAGTGGGGAGAAGGGGAGAGTAAGATATAGAGACTAATGAGATACCTAGTACGTATTGTGGTATGCCAGCTGGACTGGAGGCATTTAGAGTTGCGGATAGAGTATTGAGTGAAATGGAAGCTAAGGGGGAGATGAAGCGGGGTTGAAGGCTTCTTATACTGCTGCGCCAATAATGAGATTGAGCAACTCTCCTTGATTTATTAAATAAAAATACAAACACAATAATCTGAAGGAAATTCTTCCTCCTAAACTTATAGTCCTCTTCATCAATATCACGTGACATGTATTCCCAATCCACTCTAGCGCTCTTTCTAGCGTTCACCATCTCAATAAAAATCTCCTCCGTTTACTTTTCTCTTCTTTTCCTTCTTCGTGCGGCGGCACGACTACAACCCGTGTTGCTCAAAATGCCTTCTCCATGGCGTTGGTCAAAAACATAATGAGCGTCAGTCGTGCCACAGATCAATATAATTGCAACCAAGAACCCCCATAGCTTGGGCTTCGCATCGTGTCTCCCCTTCCGCGGTTTGTCTTTCGGGGCTCGTGGTGTGGTGGGTGTGGGGTTGATGGGGGGTTGGACATCTTTTGAAGAGGAGAGAGGGAAAGAGACAGAAGTATTCTTTTATTTGGGTGGTGGCTGAAGGGGTTTACAGGATTTTGTGGCTGGATCGACGGGTTTGATGGAAGTCTTGTGTAAACGGAGCAACCATATTTCCTATATCTTATGTGGGAGAGTAGTGGTTCTTAAATCGGCTCGGGTCGCAGAGCCAGTGGCTGCTATCCAGTGTTTAAGTATATCATGAATTAAATTAAAGAAATCCATAGCCATCAGTCCATATTTGTCATGAAGGTATCACATACGCAGAATCCAAATAATTTTTCATGAAGACAGAATCAAACTATTCTTTCATATTGATTGCATCTTCTATTTGCCAGCTAGCCATAGTAAAGCCTGCAAACGCCTCCCGTATTTCCATTTATCGGTCATCAACCCGTGCCACCGTAACTCATATCGCTCAATGGTCCTCAATTTTCTCCAGCTTTCCCAGATCTCTTTTCTCGCCCGAGTCTCCAATTACCCTCAATCTATCAATACGCACCTTGTCACCCTGTCTATCTGCATCCACAATAAATAACACTAAGCTCGAAACATGCTGGAATTTGACGAAGCGGAGAGCTACAGTAGCTGTACCAGTTGAATCCCAGTCATTGGCTTCGAGGATTATGGTCTGTGTGGCCGGAATACCGTCCGCTTCTTCGAAGCCGATGATGTGTGGGTGGTTGGGGTATATTTTGAGGGTTCTGGGGCGCATAGGGACTTCTTGATCGTCTTCAGAGGTAGGTGGTAAAGAGGTGATCTGTGGAACTCTGCATTAGTAGCTGTATTTTCTGACACAGAACATAGACATACCTGCAAAGTATGAACCTTCAACGTCGATTGAAATGGCATGAACAGCATCAATTGCTCATCCGTATCGCTCTCCACCCAATCCTTCTTGTCCACCATTGCCTTTCCCTTCGCCAACGCACTCGGCTTGCTATCCTCAAATAACGTTCTCACGCCTCCAAACTCACTATTCGCATTCATCAGATCTAACCCCTTCACATCAACCTCGTTTGTAACATCTTTGTATCCCTTTGGTATTTCTGTCGCTCTCCAATCACTAGAACCAGATCCGCTTGCAAATCCATCTGCACCGCCCTCAGCCTCTGAGGCCTGCTTCCTAACTACATCTTGGAGTTTTTGTGCGTCGGCACCAACTTTCTCGACAACATTACCTTGTTTAAAGACAATGAATGTGGGTATCCTAGTAGAAATTTAATATTAGCCAACGAATGCAGAGACATTTCGGAAGTGTGCATTCTAGTTAGAAATAAAGCCCCAACAGGTTCAAGAGATAAGATGTAGGAAGCAGTACATACGAAGTAACAGCATAATTTGACGCGATTTCTTTCTGCGTATCTGTATTGATCTTGACGAAGGTGATCTGGTTTGGGCGCGACAAGCTCGCTGACAACTTTTCGTAAATAGGTGCCAAAGCTTTACAAGGACCGCACCAATCTGCATAGACTATTTCCCCACCGTCAGTTATATCTCTCTAAGATCTCTCTAAGTCTGCTGAGCTGGATTGAATGTTCTCGAACTGCTTGTGGCGGGGTTGGCGGGGTACACTTACAATCCGTGACTACTATTCTGGAGCTCTTTAGCAAATCACTGAATTGCCCCGGAGAGGTAATCTGTATTGTCTGTGACATATTGGACGAGTGAAAAGGCAACTAATAAAGTGGTACTTAGATAGAAGTCGGGAGGATAGATTTATTTCTGGAGAAGCGACTTGACAAATCGGATCTGATGTGTAGACTGCTATATGTGGCCTTAGTGCCTGAGGCATCCAATCGTAGCTGTAATTATATACAAAACAAAATAACCCGTTCACCACTTTGTTTATCTTTCTTTTCTTTTTCTCTTGTGTTTTTGATAAAATATCATGTCGCAATCACGACTCCTCGACAACTCAACGAGACAATGCCGATAGCGCCGGCGAGAACGGCGCGGAGGCTAAAGCTGGAGCGGAAGGCCGGACTCCACAGTTGTGGAGCGTCAAGGGCGGGCTCTTCTCGTCGAACCATCGTTGGCAACCATGTAGCTTCTCTGCTCAGCTCCGTTGGCTTCAAGTTATTCTTGCGACATATATGGCTCCTGCTGAGCGCTGCTGAGAATGTGCTCGTCAATGCGGTCTCGACGGCGACAGGCTGCATGTACATCTCGGCGGGGTTCACAGCTATACCACTATTTACCGAATCTCAACTTCAAAGCCAGACCATCCAGATGATAGGTCAAAGGATGAGAGGCGCCTACGTGGCAAAACCCCAGAAGAGGAACCGAGCATCCCAAGGAACGTTGGAACACACCGCCAGCAACTAAGAGACACATACACACCAAAGTATGGAGCTTTAGCTTTGAATTTTCTTGTGAGTATTATTATTTTATAGTCGCTATATGGTACATTTTTCATGGCATTATGCCTTCTACTTGATTGATTTAGCTATCCTTCTGGAATTCTCACTCAGTATTGTCGGAATACATGCCCTCGGAGAGGTTGGTTACAATCCTCAGAGTGCTTTAGACAAGAACAATCTCTACACCAAGGCAATACAATCAGCGTACTCATTATTTCTATAATTTCGCAGCTTTTGTTTGCCCTAGTGGTTTCTAAGTCCAATCCGAATATTGTTATATTGAACGTGATTGCTTCCGGTCTCACGAAAGCGAGCGCCTTTCAGTCGGTGACATAGCCTGCTATTTCAAAGTTGGTCACATTGTCGGGGACTCTTCCACAAGCACAGCTTTATGGTCAATCATCGGCTCTATACTTTGGACCTTCGTATCAGTCGCCTTTTCTATACTATATATATCTAGTTATCTCGTGCCAGGGAAACTCGTTCAGATCGCTGCGGCGTTTATGGATGTGCTTGCTGCGGAGCTGCTTACTGGAACTAGTTTACCGGTAGGCGTCACGCCTTCCGTGGCCTTTTTTACTTCATCTTTACTATCACATCAATGCAAATGCTGTTCGAAAGCCATTGGTGGTCGAAGCTTATTTCAGGTGGCGTGTCGTTTGCTATAGGCATTTTGCCATATTCTCGCAAATAACTTTCAATAATTAGCTTTAGGAATATGCAACGTCCTTTCTTTTACGATTGCGAGAACGTTCGGTAGCCTTATATGCTAGCATTATTGCAGGAAGAAGTCAAAGATCCGTGGGAAATTGATTATCCTAGCCAGTGGGCTAGTCATTGGAGAGTCATTAGCGAGTTTAGTAAAACCCGGGATAACAGCTGCTCGAATTCCCTATTTATGGTACTTTAGATAAAAGAGATGCTGCCAATATGTATGTACAATACATATCAACATGGCCCCGGTATATGGTTACCAATCGGGTATGGCGAATAGGTAACTCACCATTCCCACAATCTACGATGGCCAGATAGGGGAACTAGTCTGTTGCAGAGCCTTCCTCAACATGCATGGATCATGATTTGCAATGACTGGAAACAGTCTGGCAAACGAATAGGTTGCTCTCTATAATCAACGAATGGTGGGCATGTTCATCAGGCTGCTAACCTTGATACTGACTACACAGATCTCAGCTTCTTTGTTTACAATTGTTCGCATTTGGCAGCGGGTTCAGTCACAAGTGTGCTTGGAAACAGCGGGCCTGCTAACACCATTGCCACAAGAATAGCATCTAGAGACCACTAAGAGGTCCATTGAAAAGACTTGCCTCTCGCCTTCTGCAATGTAGGCTCCGTTGAGGAGAAGGACCTAAGGGGTATATGCCAATCCAATCCCAGACAATGATATCTCAGGATTTATTTCATTATACTAATGTTCTAATCCAATCCTAAATAATTATACCCTACGGTCCAAACCCTAAACAAGAAAGCTATCTAGTTAGATTTAGCTAAACTCCGAGATAGAATAATTTGGGTATGAAGCTATACATGATATGATATGTAGAAATACAGCATTGTGTTGTCGATGTTGTATTCTACTAAAATGTGGTTAGGAATCCCTTGGAAATGCGAACGTTATGCGGCTCGATACTATTAGCGATGTAGGTAGTAATTTTAGTGGGCAAAGGGATAAAGGGGCTGTCACGTGATTATTCTAAGCCTTGGTTACCCAGGTCATTATCTCAGTGATTAATTTTTAATTTATTGAATTGTAAAATTATTAATTTAGTGCTCGCTTAATTCCCTAAAATGGAAACTTCCAGATCGTACACGTGACAAGCGGAAGGAGTGACAGGCGCAGCGATATCAGCAAACCAACGACACGTAAGAATGATATAGAAGGCAGCAACTCCTCGTAATGCATTTGCTGCAGATGTTGCTCACGTTGTGAATGGAATTCATCACTGATCCGCTGCTCACCATAACGTTACAAGGTTGGCGACCTTAAATCAACAAATTCTCAACGTTATGAATAGTTTCCATTTCTCCAACAGCCAAAATGTCTACAGAAGCAAAGGAGTTGGAGCTGGTTGGGAAGGTTGAGATGCGCATAGCTCTTGCAAAGGATGAGAAGCTCGAGTCGATTTTGAAGCCTTATTTGGCCCCGTTGCTTTTGAAACTTGCCAGCGAGCACGTTTCGGTGCGAAATAAGGTCGGAATATCAAAATATCCTCTGCTGTTCCTTAGAACAGATTTTTACTAGATAACAATTTAACATTTTATAGGTTGTATCAACATGTCAACATATCAAGATCCGTCTTGCTGGAAATCAGTATGTGAGCTACGGGTTGCGTCGACATCAGCTGACTATTTCCCAGGGATATTGTCCTACCTGTAGCAGCTCTTTTGAAGCAATACAAAGAAAACCCGGAGTCTTCGATGATTCGACATTTTGACCTTATGTTCATACAACAGAGTGTCGGAAAATTATCATCATCTGTTCGTGTCCTAGCAACTCATTCTCGGCCCAAAACCGAGACTAACCAGCAATTAGGAACAAATGAGCTTGCTTCCAACTTTGCTCCACGGATTAGCTGCAGACGATGAAAAACTAACTTGTGCCACTGTGTTCAATCTGTTTCTACGCCTCCTCCCGCAACTCCGAGTACCTTTGCGAGGGAGTAAGGAGGATATAGAACTTAGGCATCAACTTGGACTTGATGACCGTTTGGAAGATGCGAAATTCGTATCCCAGTGGTTTGCAAAGCTTATTTTGCTTTCCGTTGTGCGGCCCGCTGTGCCAGGAGTTACATGCCCCGGCTTGACTGTTCGGGAATACGAATTCTTGACTTTGAATGGAAAGCAAGAGACTTGGGATCCGACAGCCAGCGAGGGATTGAATTTGACGCAAACCAAAATTACCGTTTTAAACTTCCTCGCCAGTGGCGCCTTTACAGATGAGGAGCGCTTTTTGCCGGCATTATTCGCGTCTGGGGATCCAAATTCCCGCATTTCAAGTCTTGGCGATGATCTGTTGAAGCGATCCGCTGTATCTGTGGAAGATTCTGGGATTGTTGAAAACCTCTTTCAGCTTTATTTCACGCTCAAACCAGCTTTACAAACACGGGTACTTATTCTGTTGACTAAGTCTGCGATATCTACTACATTCACGAGCCAGATCGTCAAGATTGTGCAAGAAGGGATCCAGCCAGATGATAATACCAATGTGGCGGCGAAGGGTCTGGAAACAGTGAAGTTTCGTAATGCTCTCTTCAACTATATGAACTGGGTGTCCCGTATCGGCACGCCTAGTGATCTAGGGCTTGTCGCGCCTCGACTTGTTGGGTTTCTACGGGCGTACGTAGAAGATCAGGGCTGGCCAATTCCATATGAGCGATCGTCAGATGCAGCATCACTACGAGCTTTGGCGTATGAGACGATTGGATCGTTAGCGAAAACATCTCCTTCGATGGTTGTTGAGCCTACTTTGTCGCTGGTTCAATGGCTATTTCGATCACTGACAGAGGAGGGTTCTTCGGATAGTATTTTTGTTAGTATCGAAGGAGCACTTTCGAGTTTGCTGAACGCGTTTGCTGCGCCTTTATCCCAAGAATTGAGAGACGCGTTACGATTATTACTTCTTAAATACATGACCTTGGAAGAAGGTGATAGTATAGTTAGGAGCGCTCGTTTTGCAACAGTTCGTTGGGCGAATCGATCTCTAGAATATAGCGATACGGTGGGACGGTGGATAGATATTCTTGCCCTCAGCGGACGTACAGATGAACGCAGTGATGTGGTCGAGGAAGGAAAGAAGGGACTTGTAAGTTTCATCGTCATTTCCGTATCTGTTCTTGAATCTTAACATTTATTTTTAGGATCCTTATTGGTATAGGCTGCTCAATTCATCAAGTGCGTCGACGACGGTTTCACTCCCTCAATGGGCCGAGATGGTTAAAGTCTTCTTCTCAAGCCAAACCTTGGTAGAAAATTCGAGTATTGCAAACAGCATGAAGACCGGAATGGAAGTTGACGGAGTATCTGTCTTTGGTAACTTTCCAGGTAGCAAAATCAATGCATTTGCACCAGCCGTGAATTATTGTCGACGTATACTCCTAATGGGTGCTTTGGAAAAAACCGACACGCCACTTACTATTGACGCCGACTGGGAGCGGCAACTGGACGTTCTCTTTCGCTCGGATAAGGAATCTCGAAAGGCAATGAAAGATCATCTAAGAACCGTGGATAGCGACGCACTGCACGTATATCTCACAGCGGCTTTTGAGGGTATGCTTCGAAATGATGGAAATGGCCTCCAAGATTGTGGGAAATGTTTCTATGGGGTAGCTTCCATAGCACCTAGCAGCTGCATTGAACCGCTTGCTGGACGAGCTTTTGAGCTTCTCCCAGCTATCAAATCAAACGACATTGCTACCCGATTTCTCGCTGCTCAAGCTTTTGGGATCCTTGCTTCACATCCAGCTTTTGAGGTAGCTTCTGTACAGAAGTTGATATCGACTTTCTTAAAGGATATCAAGCCTTGGTCATCTGCCGTTGGCGCAGAGGCAAATAAAATACATGGATCAATCCTCGCACTTGGACACCTGTTGAGCCGATCCTCGTACTATGGCCGCAGCGATATTGTAGGTGACTCTTTAGTCCTCGACTCCATCATGCAGCTTCTCGAGATCTTAGCCGGTGCAAGAGATGTTTCGACGAAGGAGGCAGTTTTCAGTGCGGTTGGTCAGATTAGTGCCTCTGGTGTTCTTACAATTGGACAAATAGAACAATCATCCCTGAAGGCAGAATATATCATTAAGCTACTTACCACCGAAGCGAAGAAAGGCAACGAAAAGGCAATTTCTGCTCTTGGCCGCCTAGGTCTTGTTTTCGACGAGTCTGTGGGGGAGACTGAGGGACCTCTCAAATCCGTTCTATCTAGCCTGTACGAACTCCATGAATTAAAACAAGCAGAGGTTCACTTCAGCATTGGAGAAGCTTTCAGTTGTGCAAGTGCATGTTGGCTATCAGATGCTTTGCTTCTCAGCTTAGATGTCGATGCCACTTATATAGGTCGCACCAGACCTTCTCGTACGCTTGAATCGTTGCTAGAAAAGCTCTTACAGGATTGCAAAACCACTAAACCGTCCCTCAAAAAGGCGTCTGGCATCTGGCTGTTTTGCTTGATCCAATATTGTGGACATTTGAGTGAGATTCAGGCGCGATTGAGAGAATGTCAAGGAGCTTTCATGGGCTTATTATCTGCTCGAGATGAGCTTGTTCAGGAGACTGCGTCTCGTGGTCTCAGTCTTGTCTACGAACAAGGTGACAAGGAAGTTAGGGAGAAACTTGTCAAAGATCTTGTAGCATCCTTCACGGGGACGAGTACACAGCTCAAAGTTGATGAGGAAACTGAGTTGTTCGAACCTGGTGCATTGCCCACAGGTGAAGGGAAATCGATCACGTCTTACAAAGACATTATCAATCTCGCCAATGAAGTTGGCGACCAGGGATTGGTATATAAGTTCATGTCTCTTGCTTCGAATGCTGCTACATGGTCTACACGTGCCGCCTTTGGGAGATTTGGACTCAGCAATATCCTCTCAGAATCGGAGGTTGACCCCAAAATCTATCCTAAATTATACCGATACAGATTCGACCCAAATTTAAATGTTCAACGCTCAATGAACGATATCTGGAATGCTCTTGTCAAGGACTCATCCGCCACGATCAATCTGTACTTCGATGAAATCATGATTGATCTTCTGAAAAGTATTCTTGGGAAGGAGTGGCGAACCAGACAAGCCAGCTGCGCTGCAATTTCAGATCTTATCCAAGGCCGCGAATTCGAGAAATACGAGAAATACCTCCATGACATATGGGAAGTTGCGTTCAAAGTTCTCGATGACATTAAAGGATCCGTCAGAAAAGCTGCCTTAGCTCTCAGCATGGCTTTGGCAGGTATTCTTGTTCGGCAAGTCGAAGCCGGAACCTCGTCAAAGCACGCGCAAGCCATGTTGAAAGAGGTATTGCCTTTCCTCCTATCAAGCCAAGGACTTGAAAGCTCCGCCAAAGAAGTCAGAGGATTTGCCACAGCCACGGTGCTGAAACTCGTCACAAGTGGTGGTAAAGCCCTCCTACCATTCATTCCTAATCTAGTGGAGCAGCTTTTAGGTCTTTTAAGTACGCTAGAAATGGAAGGAGTCGATTACCTATATCTGAGAGCGGCACATTATAATCTTACAGAAGAGAAGATTGACAATGCAAGAACAGCAGCTGTTTCACAGTCGCCCCTTATGGAAGCCATCGAACGTTGTCTAGATCTTCTTGACGAACCTACAATGGCAAAATTTGTTCCTCATCTCGAAAACGTCATCAAAACTACAGTTGGAATGCCTTCAAAAATTGGTTGCAGTGGAGTACTCGTCAGTCTCGCAACAAGACATTCATTCATATTCCGACCCTACGCCGACCAATTCCTAAAAATGATTGAGAAGACCGTTCTCGACCGCAACAATGCGGTAAGTGCAGCATACGCCCGAGCAGCAGGCTATCTTTCCCGTCTCGCCACGCAAAAAGCCCTCCTCCGACTAGCAACTTACTCCAAAGAACAATACTTCAGCGCGGAAGACGAATCCCGGCGTCAAGTAGCAGCGGACATCATCTATTCCGTCTCAAAATTCGCAACCGACCGTTTTAACGAGCTCTCATCCGTGTTCTACCCTTTCATCTTTTTCTCCAAACATGATTTCGACGAGCACGTCAAGGCGCAATTTGAGAAAATATGGAGTGAGAATGTCGGCGGCTCTCGTGCCGTTCTTCTTTACGCTGGAGAAATCACAAGCCTTTCAATTGATCGGCTTGAATCCCCTAGATGGACGATTAAACATACTGCTGCACTCACAATCGCCGATGTAATCATGTCCTGCGGTCCTGAGATCAGCGATGCGAATGCGACTTTGATCTGGCCGGCTTTAGAAAAAGCACTCGCATTAAAGACGTTTGAAGGGAAAGAGAAAGTTCTCTCTGCTTTTGTGAAACTAATTAAAGATGGGAAATCGGTCTGGGAGAACAACCCCACCATTGCTGGTCAAACGAAAAAAATCGCAATCAGAGAAGCAAAACGGAACAATGATGCATATCGCCCTTTTGCCTTTTCTACACTAGGCGAATATGCAGAGCAAAGAACAGATATCAATATGTTTAGTGAAGTAGCTGAGATCGTGACGACTATCGTCAATGATTTACTAGACGAGGATAAAATGGACACTTCATCCGAAGGCGCCAAAACCTCCGCAAAGGACCACGAAGCCGCTACCATTACCGCAGCCGTGGAAGCATTATTCCGAAGTCTCAATATCAAATCTCTAGATCCCTCGCCCGTGTCCGATCTCCCGGCTCTCCTTACAATCCTCACCCCTATTCTAGCATCCCCGAAATGCGTCATCGCGACCAAAACCACGTTGTATGAACGTGTGAAAGCACTTTTCGATGCACTTAGGAAGAGAACGTATACGCAGGGCTCGAGCAATTATGCGTTGGTGCAGAATTTCTTCGAGATATTGGAGGTGCAGAGAGGGGAGGGCAGTGAGGGCGTTAGGATTAAGAGGGCAGAGGCCGCGGAGATGGTGGCGGAAGCGCTGAGAGGTGGTGTTTTTAGCTTGCATACAGCTGGCAGGTCGGAATGTAGGGAGAGGATGAAGACGCTGGTTGGAGAGGGATTGAGGGACGAGAGATCCCCTGTTGTGAGGGTGGTGTTGGAGAGGGTTTTGAGGGTCTTGGAGGATTAAGTAAGGAGAATGGGCGATGATTTTGGGGTGGAGCGAGTATTATAGATTATAGATTATAGATAGGAAATTGCATATAACTTATCAAATTGGATTCGTGCCTCTCTATTCACGACGTCTCATATTTCCATCACAATATATAACATATTAAAACTTCATGAAAATAGCCCCAAATTGAAGGTATCCATATAGGGTCAAATATTCATCATTTATCGCTAGCTTTTGATTCCATCTTCTATCAACTCCCATACTATGCGTGCAGACTCCAACAACACTGCAAGATTAGGCATCATCATCGCCAGATATACCACTCTTTTCCAGCAACGACTTAGCCAGAAGTACTTGGATCCAAAGTAACACCCGCGGCAATCGTAGCCCAGCCAATCAATCGCCAATGCTTCTCAATTCTTCTACTTAAAGCGACCTTCTCTCCGACATTCGTGCATGCTGGACTAGTAAGCACTAATTTCGCAGCATCTTGCTTCACGGCTACGACCTTGGCTCCCGTTGCTGTGGAACCAATATTTACCATGAGGACTTCGTTCTTAGCGAGTTTGGCAACCTTAGCTTGTTTCCCATCAGCGGTTTTGACACCGAGCAGACGACGGAGGAGATAATAATTGACTTCGATTTCGATGTAGATATCTGGAAGACGACCCTTGAGACCGAGGACGAATCCGACGAGACGATCGGCTCGGCAAAGCGTGGGGTCAATTCTTGTGCCGACACCGATGAGGCCTCCTGGTACGGCATATTTGAGATCGTTATTTTCGGAGTTTAGGGTTACGATTCGGCTGAAAATGGGTGTGCATTTAATGGCTCCTTTCTCATCTCTGGTGACGATTCCAGGTCGGATCTCGATCTCGTCGCCGAGTTTCAAGACACCGTGGAGAATACTACCACCAGCAACACCTCCTTTCAGTTCTTCGATCTCAGCACCCGGTTTGTTGACGTCAAAGGACCGGATGACGATCATTTGGGGGTCCATTGAGAAGTCTCGGGGAGGAACAGGGATGGTGTTGACGATTGCTTCATTGATAGCATCGATGTTGAATTTCAGTTGAGCAGAAATTGGGATAATCGGAGACCCTCCTGCCACAGTCCCTCGAATGAACTTCAATATAGATTGGTAATGTTGGTTTGCGCCTTCTTCCCGCATTAAATCGACTTTGTTTTGAAGAATGATGATCTTGTCCAGCTTCATGATCTCGATTGCCGCCAAATGTTCGGAGGTCTGAGGTTGTGGACATGTCTCGTTTCCAGCGATGAGGAGAAGAGCGGCGTCCATGACTGCTGCTCCTGACAACATAGTACTCATGAGAATGTCGTGACCCGGACAATCGACAAATCTTAATATCCGTAAGTATGCAAAATCAATATATATAGAACAACTTACGAAACGTGTCGGAGTAGTCTGTAACGGCCAGAGCATCCTTCTCTTTCGCATGGTGGGTCGATCTCCTTCTCACTCTTATAGCTTCTGAAGCATCCCGGTCTTGGGCACTCGTCATTATCGCACTTATAAATCTTCGCATTAGCATAACCGAGCTTGATCGTAATATTCCGCTCCAATTCATTCTTAAATCGCACAGTCTGGACACCCGATATTGCCTTAACGACAGTAGACTTTCCGTGAGCCACATGCCCAATCGTACCAATATTAATCGTAGCTTGTCGGGCGATAATTTCCGGTGTCAGGGGAGTAAGAGATGTGACATCTAAGTCTTTGGGTTCGGTTTGCGGTGGGAGTGTAGGGCGTATAATTGCGGGCGCAGCTTCTTTGTGACTGGATTTTTTCAACGATGATTTGACGGGCTTCTCGACGAACTCCTCAACTTTATCATCAAAATCTTCTTGGGCCCCGAAGGTGGAACCATTAGCAGAGTCGGAATCCGATTCTACATCGTTCCCATACTTATCCCCATTCGCAGCCATGTCGGGAAGGTTGTAATTTGATACTCGGTGGGCGTTTGGCGGGGTAAATTTCGCGGATCTTCCAGGTTATGCAGTAATTTAGGACTGATCGAACAGACCTGCACAGCTCGATAGATTCGCAGTTGACTCCCTTGTGAGACAGATGTCGTAAAATCCGAGCGGGCTTGCGCGTTATTTGTTGTCGAAGATGGCCAACTTTTTGAAAGTGAAAGTTTGAAAGTTTGAAAGATTGAAGTGGGTTCGATGACTCAGCAAAGCCTCAAAAATCGCTGGATTTAGCGTCACTCCGACTTAACATCAAGTCAGAACCCTTAAACCTATCTAGGTACTGTGAATTGAACAATTCATTCCAAATAAATTATCACAATGGCAAATACTGCACAAATTCTCCCTCGATTTCTGCTTCCAAGGCTTAGCTGGAAACCCGCTCCACTTCACCAAAGCACCCTTCGAACCTTGAGCATCCTGTCTTCGAGCCATACAACATCTAGACAGCGACCTATAGCTAGCAATTCTCTTGCATATAATGGACAGAATGCCATCTTTCAATCTAAGATGATGTTATTACGAAATCCCTCATATCACAGAGCCTTCCACGCAACAGCGCGCCATTCCCGAGACCACCACTTCGATACCCTTAAGTTCGTGCAAAGATTACAAGAAGAAGGCTTTACAGAAGCCCAATCCGTAGCCATGATGAAAGTACTCAGCGATGTAATCGAGGAAAGGTCAGCTCTCTCGTCCCCCTTCCCCTTCCCTCAACTCCAGACACCCCACTGACCGAACTCCCATCAGCATCCAAAACCTAACGCGCACGATGGTGCTGCGCGAAGACCAAGCCAAAGCAACGTACACGCAAAAAGTCGACTTCGCCAAACTACGGTCCGAACTCCTCTCAGCCGACTCAACAGAATCTGCAAGTACACGCTCCTCACACGAACGACTGACCAATGATCTCGCGAAACTCAACAGTAGGTTGAGAGATGAGGTCAGTAGGACGCAGGCATCTGTGAGGCTGGATCTGAATCTGGAGAAGGGAAGGATTAGGGAGGAGGCTAATGTGCAGGAATTGAAGATTAAGGAGACGGAGACCAAGATTGAGCAGGAGGTTGCTGGGCTGAGGGAGAAATTAGAAGGCGTTAAGTTTCAGACGCTGCAGTGGTTGATGGGTGTTTGTACTGGTATGTATATTGCCTCTAATGATATTTGGACATAGCTAACTATTGGAAGGTACTGCGGCTTTGATTCTGGGTGCTTGGAGATTGCTTATGTGATGCGTTCGCGCTGGTTTCGGGGTCAATGGGGCATGTTATATCGTTACATGATACACAATGAAATGATAGTATTTCCGATTAGGTTCATATCCTGCCAATTTGGTTCTTTGTGGCCTGAAATTGTCCAATGATGTAGTGCATGCAATATTCTATTTCAATAGCATCAAATGTTCTGTGAGTTTCCCTGCTTGCCACCATTATTTTGTTTCAAATTAGACTTTGAGTTGGTAGTTTACAAGATCTAATTCTGTATATAGCTAAATTGATACGAAATTAGTCCGTTCCTTCCCTTGATCTTCTTTTCTTATTTTTTCCATCCTTCTCGTTGTCTCTTTTGTTAGTTTCGTCCATTTTATTCCTATCTTTGTTATCTCCTATCTACATCATTTTCTCCTTTTCAGTCCCTCACCTTCCAACCCTCCCCTTCTTTTTTTTCTTTCTTCTTTTATCTTTCTTCATCCTCTCCAAGAATTGCAATTCATTCCAAAATTCGCAGTTCTTAAAAGTTCACTCGCAAACGTTCGAAGCTAATTGTGATTCTTTATTTAGAATTTCCAGAGATTCCTAACTACCTAGATAAGCTCTCTACCCCCGTCTTCCGAGAAATCTCTAGAAGAAGATCATCTATCCTCCATAGGATGACAGACATCCTGTACTATCCACCTCTGTCCAATCCATCGGCATAAGAGTAAGGATTGACAGACCGAGAGAAACCATTGCATTTTAGGAGAGGGTGAAATGCTTGCCACTGAGAGGATCTAGATATACCACCATTTTCCTTGCGCGTTTTGTGAGCGATCGTGACTCCCTTGAAGCCACGGTATCCAGAGCCATTTGGGAAAGTTCTCTCTCGAAATCGAGACTGGCATCCATAGCTTCCTGGAAAGTGAAGCGCAGCCCATAGAGACCGTTTGCATAAGCTGCCTGCCTTCGAGGGTGCTGCGTACCTTTGCCCTTTCGTTTCTCCCAGTGCGGGACAGGGGTCGACGTTCCATGGTGCTTGAAATCGAGGATTGGCTTCACAGCTGCTTCGACAAAGAGATTTCGAATCTGGTGGCCGGGCGCGTAAATCTCATATGCTGCTTTGATGTGTTTGTTCTTTAGGATCATGGGGTCGTTTATAAGTATGTCCCTTATTTTCTCAGTGATTGATCGACTCAAACGGGGCATCTCGAGGAAGTCGCTAAGCAGAGTATGGCTCATGAGCTCCACGAGATCGTCTTCGTCGGTACGATCCCTCTTGTATAATAGCCTGATTGTCTTACTCACCATCCAACGAATGGCGAAGTCGAACTGCTCGGTAATGAAATCGCTGAGGTTAATATCTTCGCCACCCAGGTCGGAATTAAAATGATCCTTGCAAAAGGTAGAGTTTTCACCCAAGAGTCTCTTCGATACGTTTCGCTGGCCATCTCGGAGTATTACAGTAACTTGAGGGGTATCATCGACCAGAGATCTATTCCAGTTCATTAGAAAAGACTAGCAGATGGTTCTGTTAGACGTACTGTTGGCGTCCTGTCAGTGCAATGGATTTCCACTCTCTCCACCTTAACACATCCTCGTCTTCTTCATCTTCATCACTTTCACTACCCTAAAACCGTGTGAGTATCGAAGCCCTCATGTAAAAGTGCTCAGATCGAAGGTAGAACTGACCAATAATTCCGACAACTTTCTCTTCGAAGGACCTTCACCCGGATCATCCCAGACGGGAGATTCCTTCCTCTGGACCCCATTCGTCAGCCCTTCAGACATCGACCGAGTAGTCTGAGTTTCTGCTGTGAGATCAAATTGATGGCTAGTCTCGCTCTCATCATCACTCTCATCATCACTCTCACCATCGCCCTCGGATCCAGAGGGCATTTCCTTCATTGGAGTTTCTTTTGCCGAATCGTGACATGCCAATGGCATGACATGAGTGTCTGTCGCACTACAAGGTTCCTCGCTGTCCTCTTTCACGCTCTCAAGTTTATCATCAGCAGTTTTCGCCATCGTGTCAAGAAGTCCAGAAGCTTTGACAGACCCATGGTTACTTCTCCTCTCATATTCCATGCACTCTATATAATCCATGGCAAAGTCAGCGTCCCAGTCATGGTCATTTAATAGCTTGAACCAATCTTCATTCGAGGCATTTGGTAGCAAACCCGTTTGCATCATTACCAATACCATTTGTCTATGAGGATGTTGAGGGCTCAGGCTCCCAAATGTGTCGTTCTTGCTCGTGACTGGCAGCTTTTGCTCAACATCATCAGCGGTAAGGTCAATGACATCGCAAGTTTCTGTGTTGCTTTTCGTAGTCTGCTTGCACAGCTTGAGATTCTGGTCTGACGTCGTTGTGGCAATATCCATATTTGCTGATCTCGTGTTTGCTGTGAGACCAGAAGAACCAGAACTAGATGTGAAGGTATAGGGAATTTTCTCGGGTGTCGATGGAAGAGTTGTCAGAGTAGTTGACGATCTTCCAAAAGAAGTCGGCGGTGATTGAGGAGTATGAACATTTGAAGCACTACCGCCTGCGTTCGATCCCGTAGGAGAAGACATGGTGAGCAAGCGATTGATACAAGCTGAAATATGGCCGTTAAGTCAGCTGGATACTAGATTGGATATGAAAGGAGGACTGTATATAGAATTCCGGCAGAATTCTGGCAACTGCTAAACCGAAGATCTCACATTGTAAGGGAGGGTTTGAGAACTGGAACTGGATTCGTATAATTGCAAATGCAAATGTGTACTTGTAACGAGTGTTTTTTATTTGGGATAATGAAGTTGTGAGATTAGTCGAGTCTGTCGATGAAAGTCAGTTCTCAACCTATAAGAGTGCCTAGAAGAAACACCACTTGTCGCCGACATATAGATCTACACACTTACGAAATAGAATTAGAGCTGAGGTCTAATTATGAGGTGCAAGTAGCAAGCACTTGTCCGCCAAGTAATTTCAACAAGGCTTCTTGACGAGCGCTGAGTCTTGAAGAAGGCAGAGCAACAATAAGTTGAAGAGGTTGCAAAGGGTGAGATGGCTGAGATGCAGGTGTCATTGGTTGAAGAAAGCGAGGGGAGAAAATGAAGACCTTACAAGAGGTCAATACCGGCATGGGGGCAGAGGAGAAGGTAGGATTATCTCAAAATAATGACGACGGTCTTGGACAGAGTAATCCGACGCTCAAGTATTAAGGCAGAATAAGAGTTAGCAGCGAGCCTCAATTGAGACTAGCCTATCTGAGAACATGGTCAATGGAGTTAGGGATGAAAATCTTAAAATGGCCACTGCTAAGATGGAGGTATTCGTGATGGATGTAAGACAGGTAAATAAAGGAGACCTGCAGCGCCAGATGCACCTTTTTCACAACCAGCACACACCTGAAGACTTGGCTAATCTTTGACTCACGATGGAGTGAATAACAACAGATGGTTTAAAGCTGACAACTTACTAACAGAGGGTATGTAGCAAGAAGCCTAATACGAACTATGGGAGAGCATGAGAAAGGAATAGTGATGTGAAACGAAGATGAATGTAAGACAATTAGTTTCGAATTAAGTTAAAGGTGGGAAGACGGTAAATGGGTGGAAGCAGCAAGACGGTGGTTAACAGAGATGATTTGAAACCAACTTGACTTGCTGCTGACATAGATCCAAAAGTTGAGTAGGAGAGACTGACAGGTGTTGTGTCGAGCTGTAGAAATTTTGGTGAAAGGTTTCCCGGAAGGATAAGCGAGAGCGAAGAGGCGCCTGCATACTGATCTAATAAAATTATTATTCCCCAAAGACACATAGGATTTAAGTCTAATACGGGAAAGTGACTTATACCTAAAGATATAATAATGTAAGCTCTGTTTTAGGGTATGTACAAACTATGCGCAGAATACCCTCGAGTTCCTATAAGACAATACCGAAGCAACCCAAGCAGGTCGCATACCCCTTATCCCACAGTCCAACGCCATAAATATGGCATTCTTATCCGTTCCGTGCACCAGCACAGCTTCTCATTCGTCTACATTCATTGGTCTCATCTTCTTTCATCACCTTCATCATCGTCAGCTGGCTCAACTCGAACTAAAATCTCTTCGAGCAAGCCCTCAAGAAATACGTCGACTTCCTTTCCCATTCCAACTGGTTCTTGCTTATCCCAGTGATCTATCTCTTTACAAACGTGGGCGAGTTTATACACGAGTTTCCGTAGCTTTTCATGAGCTGCTTGTGCGCGTTGCTGCTTAGGGGTAGTGCCAGTGGTACGAAATGCTTGTTGAAGGCGATACTGTCGACGCTTCAAAGCTTCCTCAAGGGCTGGAAATATAACATCATGTAAAGCGTCGAGTTCACCATTTGGACTACTGGGCGGTAGAGTAGGCATAGTTGTAGGTGTTCGGGAAGATTCGGAGGAAATGCTTTCCCGGGAGGGGGTATTATCTCTAAGCTTTGACGGTAAAGCTGGTAAGGGCTGCTGTCCGAGTTGTCGAGGGTTCATATTCTGCGATGGAGTTACCTGTGACTGAGGTGAAGGTGGAGATGGATGTTGTTGCTGCTTTGGGGGTGAAGCATTCAGCTGGTTTGTAACCTTCTGCAAAGGTTGGACGATACCACCGCGAAATGGAGGAATTTCAGGTAATTTGATTGGACCAAGCTTTGGTAAGGGTTGCTGAGTCGATGGTCGAGGTAGTTGCAATTGAGAAGGTTGGAGTTGTGATGGCGCAGGTGGTTTAGGAGTAGCTGGCTGAGGTGACGGTGTTCCCATGTTCAAGAACTCCATATCTCGTTGAAGTTCTTCTTGGAATGAACGATCATAGTCTGGCGACTCGCTGACTCTAGGATATGAAAGTGGTTGTTGACTAATCCTCGGAATATCGGGTGCCTGACTATGTTGTCTTTCTGGCGATGGTGGTAGCGGGATTTTTGCTGGAGATTGAGGTTGCAGATTAGGGACAGGTCGTCTCTGTGGAGAGGCTTGTCTAGGTTGAGCTGTAATTGGAGAATTCGCAACCTTAACTGTATCGGCATTGGAAACATAACCCGAATCTTTCATCTTCATTGGGGATGGCTCACGACGTCTCTCTGCATAGTCATCCTCACTCTCAGATGACCGCGATGATCTTGCGTTAGTAGCTGATTCTCCCATGGTATGAAGGCCCACTCTCCCGGCTCCTCTTCCACCAACCGGTCTAACGGTTCCAAAGTCCCATAGGTCCTCATTGGCTGGTGCAGGTAGTGGGGGCTCTTCTCGTCCATCATCGGAATCATTATCATCCCCTTTATGATGCACTGCCCAGCGCTCATGCCTCTCAATCAACTCGGTCAAATATGATGTCTTTTTTGCTCTTCGTACAAAAGGGTGCTTCAACAATTCTTTCGCGGAAGGGCGTTCTTTAGGATCTCTCTGCAGACATAACTCGACAAATTCCTTGAAAGCCTTGGTAAAGTTTCCTTCCAATCTTGGTGGGGCGTTTTTTGGAATAAGGAACAAAACTTTCATTGGATGAATATCAGAGTAAGGAGGTTCACCATGTGCTAATTCGAGTGATGTAATCCCCAGGGACCAAATATCCGCTTTGTGATCGTATCCAGACTGCTTGATGACTTCAGGAGCCATCCAAAATGGAGTGCCGACAAAGGTGTTCTTCTTCGTCATCGTTGCAGAGAGTTGCCCCGAGACCCCAAAATCGGCCAATTTGACTTGTCCATTTGCTCCCAGTAGAACATTTGCAGCTAGCACCTAAATATCAGCCTCGAGACTCCACTAGATTTGTTGTTTAAACCCTTACCCTTTATGTCCCTGTGAAGCTTTTTGTCCCCATGAAGATATTCCAACCCCAATAGCAGCTCTCGTATAATAATCGAGATATATTCCTCCTGTATTAAACCCGGCTTCATCAAGTCCCCACAGCTCCCACCAGAGCAGAATTCCATCACGATCCATAAATCAGAGCCTTTCAAGTATGATCCATGATATTGGGTGACATAAGGTGAATGGAGTTCGGAGAGAATGGAAATTTCTTGTATAATATCTTCAACTTCGTCTTCAGCGTTCTCGACATCAATAACTTTAATAGCCACGGCTTGTCCGGTCCGTTTATCGACTCTGTCATAGGTCAGCTGGGATTCTGGGTATTTGAATAAAATTTGGGAGGGGGAGAAACATACCCCTTGTAGACTTTACCAAAGCTCCCACCGCCTATGAGTTGTGAGTAAAACTGACCAGCTTCAGGAACACACATTGGACGCACCTATGCAGTTTTGTTTTGTATAGAGAGTCTCTGGGTCCACAACACCACTCATCATGCCTCTGCTGGCCATCTTGTCAATTTTGCCAAGTCTCGAATGTGAGAGGAAGAAGTTTTATTGGACCACAAATTCACTGGGAAGGCTGCGAACAAAGCCTTCTATGGAATATGCTCTTGCCAAGACCCACAAAAGGAGTCAATGAAGTCTGGCCGAAAGATTGAAGTGGTCGGCGCGTGGAAACGAGTTGCTTGTCGCGGAAGAATCGCGGTGGTCGTCGTTAACGCGGTGATGGTGGGGTTGAGGTTGCCGAACTTCGAATTCCTGTGATAACACTGTACTTCCTAATAACAGGGAATAGATCTAGAGGTCTTCCAAAATGCCGTCTTCTACTGAAAACAGATACAGGTATTTGGCAAGTCGGCAGAACTCGTCGCAGAGGACAATCCGAGTTGCTGGGAAGCTCTGGAATGTTAATTTCAGTAGCGGAGGGATTGGTGGTTTCAGCACTGCAAACCGGGGAAGGTAAGCACGATTGGTGGTGGGTGTTCGTTATGCTTCTATTATAGAGGCTGGAGATGGAGAGGTTTAAAGTCAATTTCATGGGGTTTCAGCAAGAGGCAATACAATGAGATACATTGGCTTTCTTTTCTGCCCCATATGTTGTGTTTTCTTTTGGGAAGGTCGCTCCTAGCCAACCATTCTCAGTCGATGCGAGCATTTATTTACCAGGGGGTGCATAATAATAAACAATTCCTCTCCACTGATTAACCTTTTGTGGCCCACAGCAAATCATCAGTAGTTCATTCATGGCTCTGGCAGGTACCAACCAGAAGATATATTTCGTGGATGTTGTCCATTAATTCTATGAAAACCACATATGCCTACTACCTAGGTAGCCATCTCTAGATGCGATGAGGAATGCTAAATTCTGACAAAGTGGATGCAACGCCAGCCATGGTACCTTCTTGGGTCTCGCAAAGATATCATATCCCATGATAGTAAGTAGCCCTTCTCCCATGCCAGAAATCTATGCTATACGGACTCGCCATAAACCGAACGAACCCAAATAGAGTTCGTGAAATGAGAACTATATCTAGTCCTCAATATACTCCACCATGACAGTCCCATTCATCAGCCCTGCATCTTTAATTCGTGTATCGAGGGATTCGACGAGATCTTTACCCATACTCTTCAAGTCGAATTGCAGGCCTTCCTTGCCCTCCAAAGGTTCGGCCTTTAGCCACTCGTAAATTCGACGAACGGGGTCATCAATGCTGAATCTTCGAATGATCCGCCCTGTAGAGTGTCTGATCTGAATTCTGGTGACATTGGGGCCGGCTGCTGGTTCCACATGAGGATTGTTGGACAGAATTTCTGAAAATAGCGAATGGCCATTTGTAGATTCCTCAGAAGGGTCTTCTTCAACGGCCTTCTCTTTGCCTTTGCTGAGATCTCCAAAGGACTTAGTCAGGTCATCTGGATCTTCTTCCTTTGGGCCTGCTGTTTCGTTATTTACGAGGCTATTCTGTAGTGCCAGGTCAAGCATCTCCTGTTCTGTCAACCGGTCGACGTCGATAGATTTCGCCTTCTCGGGTTTTCGCCTAGCCACAGGATTCTTTTTCGTGACATCGAGACTGTAGCGGTCTAGGAATTCGATCAATTGCATAAGGAATTCGCCTGCCTTTGGTAATGGTGGCCCCGACCAAACTTTCACCTGCTCACCAGTTCTTGGATCCACGATTGCGATGTGTGGGTATGCGGCATCGCTGTCTCGTGCAGAGAAGTAGTACTGGATATACTGACTACCTCTCGGATCGTCCTTATCGTACTGCATGAATATGAAGTTCTCCTTGACAACTTCCTTAATACCTTCATCTTTCCAAATGTCGCGGTTGAGTTGCTGGCAATCGAAAATCGAAGGATCTTGTACATTAACCAGAATCCATTTCTTATCTTCCTTGCCCTGATCCCGTGCAGTATCCCATGGTAATCTACTCATCAACTCGAACGGAGGCCGAAATAGTTCGGCAAGTCGGGCACTTTTCGCTGACCACTCTGAAGCTCCTCCAGTAGCTTCAGACATGCCTTGGCGTCGTGTATTTTCGTCAGCTCCTTCATCCCAAATGGAAGATACTGCTCGTTGGTTAAAGACTCCAGGTGCTCCTTTGACATCGTTAGTACACCAAATGTATCTGCTTTGTGTCAAGCATACCTATTGTTCGATTTCGCCGAGTTCTCATTTGTTGCAAGACCGTATCATGCATACTCTCTGGGGGCCAATCTCCCCCAGGAGCTCCAACAAGAGTCTCTGTCGTTCGTGCGATGGGGGCTCTTACACCATCCGCATCAAATCCGCCACTGGCATCACCACCTGCGTAAAGTTCTTCCTGCAGCCGCCGAGCAATAGCCTCATCATCTTCATAGTCCACACTTACGGCGGCAGCATGAGTGACAGCAGGATCTGCGTATGTCTCATCCAATTCCATGTCTTCCTCGTCATCGTCTGAGTCCAACTGTATCAGCCCATCTGCGTCATCGCGACTGATTCCCATGGGAGGCAAATGGGGGCGAGTAGAGGTAGGTATGAGTGGTGCGGTGGGAAGAGGAGCTGGATCATCGCCTGAGATAAGATCGGGAGAGTCATAGAACAGTTGGATTGCTTGCTCAGCATTGTTTTCTGTCATCTCCAGGTAACGTTTTGCGACATCTGCGCTCTTGCCTGTGACGGTTGTGAACGTCTCGATAGCGCCCTCCATCGTGGTGGTGTAATCTTGTGTGGTCGTGATTGTGTTCGACGTTCGATTTCGATGGTCACGATAATTGATGAGGTCAGGGCAAATGTGGTGGGGTGCTGATCCCAATTCCGATTCACCAGGCCTCGAGTCAGAGACCAGCTAACACCTTTTTGATAGCGTTCAAGGTTAGGAAGGTTTATATTCAGTCGGCCGGGCTAGAAAGATAGGCAGTTCGGCGCCCCCAAACATCACGTTGTCTGTTGGATGTGTGTCATGGAGAATCTGATAAGTTGTGCTTGTGGGTTAATGGCAATATTTCGGCAATCGATAGGTACTCGTAAGCTAGCTGGCTAAACGTGACTGGGGGGACAAGGCTGACGAAATTTTAAACTTACCTAATGTTCAAAACAAACGGAGAGTGTGGGCCTCTACAACCTCCAAAATCCCCAAGAGACCAAATACTACCCGAGTGAGTCCAATTGCTGAGTGAAGTTTAATATGATAGCTTCATAATCCGGGAGTTGTTGTTTGAGCCGCATATTCCAATCGCTCGCTCTGCTCCGTCAAGCGTCATAAGGCTGACAAGGCTGAGGAAATCACCTCTCTGGGATACATATAAGATGAAGACAGACGTTCCACGGCAGATCAGATTGATACGAATGTCAGTCCTCAACGCCTTTTTCTTTTTCTCTCGCTAGTAGTGACAAGCTGGCTTAGTCGCAGTCCAGGTTCTTGGCATCTACTCGAGCTTCACTCTCGAGCTTCACTCTCGAGCTTCACTCTCTAGGTATAATGCATGAACGCTCATTACTCTAGATATCTTCCTTCTGCTTAGCTCTGACATCATCCCCATGTTTGTTTGCGAAGTTACTGTTCTTCGGTTGCTTATTGCTGCAGAGTTTCTGGCGGTGGCTACGCAAAACACTTACCTAGAACGGACAATAAAAACTCTTGACTATAAAGTGTGAGAAGCTTAGCTTAACCTGCGTTTATCCCTTCTGACGCTGGTCAGACTCAAAAGATCCCTTCCTCCGGTAATAGCGTGTGGTTGCGTCCATGTAGCCATGACGAAATCACGAATCCCATTTGCAATATCCCAAAAACCCGATGCATGGGCTCCCAAGATCCTGTAGTTGGCTTCTTGGTTTAGGGGAACACCCTCGAACTTACTGTACTCAACCCCGGACAGGAGTCCCCTAACTTGCTTGGACCAAGCGGTGATGGCCTCCGCTGAAGGAGCGGCTTCCCTCCACGGAAGCCCAATCGACCAAGTTGAAGTGAGTATACGAAGGAGTTCCGACCCCCGCGTGACAATACGAAAGAGGGCTGGTGATGCATGACTCATCCGGGCTGTTACCAGAATATCCTCTATCCTACATGGTGTTTTCAAGTTGTGCCACCCCTGCGGACCAAGCCAAGGCCGACAGTCTCGCGACATTCGGCGTTGGAGCGTTGGGTGCGTCTGATCTGGCAGCCTGGAAGGAATGCGGATAAGATGATTTGCGTCTCGGACTTCTTCCAAAGTCCGGGCGGCCCAATCACAATGTCCCGCCCCGCCGCAAGGGGGGTCTCGCGTATCTCCTCCCAGCGTGCGATGTCCAGAAAAGACGCGCAAAACAAACATCGCCAGGACGGGGGCACCAGCGCTCTCGCTGCTCCTATGTGGACGTTCCGGGTCATCTGGGCGGCCATCCTCTCTGGTCCGCCGTGTGTTGCGTACCGCCGGATAGAGAAGTGACGGGAGAACTTTATCTTCATTAAACGTTAAACGCAGCTTCCACGTCCGGGTCCTGGATCGGCCCAATCAGAAATCCCCGCCAGAAGAAAAAGTCCCTGATGGGGCGGACGGCAGGGATCACATCCCTGGTCGGCGCCCACTTGCGGCCTTCCTCCTCTCCCCGACCCCTGCCGGCGAGACGTTGAGTCAAACGCCGAATCGGGGTTGTTCTGGACATAAAGTCGAGGACCACCGCCCTCGATGTCGAGAGCCCACCTCCCTTCCCAGTGCCAACAACACATCAGCCATGAAGAGCGAAAACTTGCCTGCCATGGATCTCGCGGATGACAAGACGTTGGGTCCCAGTGCGCCTCCTAGTTTCAACGAGAAGGAAGCAGCCCTCGACACCGATCGGGAACTCTCCGAGTCGCGTTCGCACAAGGAAGACCCTCCCTCCCCCCAGGGAGAAGAGGCTGAGGCGGAAAGAGTGGCCACCCGGGGATCTGCGAAAGACGCACAAGCAGAATTGACTCGGATCATGACAAGTGCCGAGGGGACTGAATACCCCACCGGCCTCAAACTGGGGTTGATAAGTCTGGCGCTGTGCTTGTCGGTGTTTTGTATGGCCTTGGTACGTCGAAAATTCATGGGAACCGAGAGAGGGCATCTCTCCCCTTGTCCAACACCACCATAACCTGCGTTTACTAACACAATGCCAGGACAACACTGTAAGATCTCCCCCGCAAGCAACACATCTTCCGGCGATTATATAATATCAGCATCGTCTCAGGAGGAACGAACCATTCAGAATTCGCTCCTGAATGCTGTTCGGAGATAGAGATATCCTCTGAACATTCCAGAATGCGGACTGACCCGTTGGCCTTTAGATCATTGCCACTGCCATTCCAAAGATCACTGATCAGTTCAACTCTCTCGCGGATGTGGGTTGGTACGGAAGGTGCGCAGGTCCCTCCTCGATCATAACAATTTTAAACTAACGAATAACTCGACCAGTGCCTACCTTTTGACGACTGCAAGCTTTCAATTGCTCTTTGGAAAATTCTATACCTACTTCTCCATTAAATGTAAGGCTACCTACGTCCCAGAGGCGCTTAGCTCTACATTGTTCCCCTCCTACAAAGCTTGAATTATAAATACTGATACTATACTCCAATCATCTAGATGTATACCTTTCAGCCCTTGGGATTTTTGAATTGGGCAGTCTCGTATGCGGGGTTGCGCCCAACAGTGTCGCGTTGATCATAGGGAGAGCTATTGCAGGCGTTGGTTCGGCTGGAATTTTCTCGGGCGCATTGATCATCGTTGCCTACAGCGTCCCCCTTCAAAAACGTCCTATGTTTACTGGTTTCATTGGTGCTATGTATGGCATTGCCTCGGTCGCTGGCCCATTACTTGGTGGAGTGTTCACGGATAAGGCCACTGTAAGTGTTCCTTGCCTATAATTTTGGGCTGTGCTGATAATTCTTAGTGGCGTTGGTGTTTCTTCATAAATTTACCGCTCGGCGCCATCACCGCGGTCGTGATAATGTTTTTTTTCAAATCCCCCGAGAGAGCTGCTGTGAATGAACTCGGATGGAAAGCGCGTGTCAAGGAATTTGATCTGATGGGCTCCGCAGTCTTCATGCCCGCTATCATTTGTCTCTTGCTGGCATTGCAATGGGGAGGAACCCAATACGCATGGCGGAGCTGGAGGATCATCTTGCTATTTGTTCTTTTTGGAATATTGATCGCATGTTTTGTTGCCATCCAATTTTGGAAACAGGATAGCGCTACTGTACCTCCCCGAATTCTCAAGAATCGGAGCGTTGCAGCCGCTACTTGGTTCTCGTTCACCCTTGGATCTTTCTTCTTACTCTTGGTTTACTATCTACCAATCTGGTTCCAGGCCGTAAAAGCGGCAGTATGTTATCAACCTCTTCTATACGTCGGTACAATTGCTAACTTGGTCGGTCTAGTCTGCTGTGAAATCCGGAATTATGAATCTACCGATGATCCTTACCCTTGTCCTTATTTCTATCATTTCTGGCATAGCAGTTACTGTTACAGGCTATTGTATTTCTTTCCACCCGAACGAGTTGGAAAACGCTAACTTTTCGAAGACGCCCCTTTCATGATCATCAGTACAGTTTTGGCAGCTGTCGGAGTGGGTTTAATGACGACCTTCAAGCCAGATACGAACCACTCCATGTGGATTGGCTATCAAGCCATTGCTGGCATGGGGGTAGGTTTTGGCATGCAGCAACCGCTCATTGCCGTCCAAGCTGTTTTGGGTATGTACCACCGAGGGGTGTATTTACGTTTGATACGTCCATACGAAGTATTTGCTGACTTCTTGTTTGTGCAGATATCAGTCAAGTGCCTATCGGAACCTCGATAATCATTTTCGTTCAGACCCTTGGCGGCGCACTCTTCGTTTCTATCGGTCAGAACGTATTCTCCAATGAGCTGCTTAAAGGATTAGCACAATACGTACCTACTTTGGACCCTAGTATCGTTCTCTCGACTGGCGCTACCAGTATCCAACAAACAATCAAACCAGAATTTCTGCCGGGCGTTACTTTAGCATATAGCAATGCTCTTACAAAAGCCTTCACTGTTGCTGCAGCCATGGCAGCTCTCTCAATTATTGGGAGTCTCACGATTGAATGGAAGAGTGTCAAGGGAAAGAAGATCGAGGTTGGCGCAGCATAGGGAATTTTCATCATCATTGGATTTGCATTGGGAGTTCAGGATGTATAAATTTATAATGGTATCGCATGGCGTGGACGTGATACACACAACCCTTCTCTTTTGTATTATATGTGGGAAGAATAGAATTGGAAGTTATGTAAAAGGATACAATACCTGTACATAATTGATAGGGCATAAATATATTTTTTGCTCCATAACCCTAACAAGCTTTGTTGTTTTCCATATGTCAAGAATTGACTACGACTAGCTAATGGGAACTAGGTAAGTAATATCGGTGAAATATCGGTAGTATATAAGGCTTAATATAAAATAAGAATATAATTCCTTTTAAATAAATATAAATAGCTTGATATAAATTATTAGGGCAAAAATATAAATATCAAGTGTGAGAATCAGTTATACATAATAAGTGTGTAAATTGAGTCTAGGGCTAGAAAAGAAGTGGGAGGAGGACCCCCTTGTGTACCCAAGGGGTGCCTCCTGGTGAATCCTATTGATCCACATCTAGCCCATATGAGTCGTACAGATTCACCCATAGAGCCCAAAGGGGCGATAAGCGAAGCTATTCCTACTTATGCCCCGACATGGACCCAGAGTACTCCCATAGCCGAAGTAGTTCCATATAACCCCACAATATTATACCCGCAGTGATACCATCAAAATAACGAGACAACCCCGGATATTCAAGATAATTGCTATATCCTGGTTCTAAGGGATCGGAACATATCCGAATTTGTTTTACCGCTGTTGTTTGTTGAAGTTCGAGGTATTGTAATATCGAACGCGTTGATGTATTATGCCGATTTAGATATATTTAGCTCTAGTAGGAGATCTCTGCAGATTTTTTTTTTATATATTTAACTTGTTTTTACTCTTTTCCCCCCATCTTAACAAAGTTATCAATTATGGTTCTTACTCGCCATAATATTTTGCATATAAGGTGGTAGCTCGTCGTTATTTAAGTCTTAATGTAGACAATCATATAAGTAAAATAGATATTAATATTAGATTTATTTTCAGATCGCTTAAGGATTATTTAAAAAATATAAACATACTAAATGTCGGGGAAGTTGGATCTTATTCCAAATTGACCCGGGACCTGCTGCCCCTTTTTGCTTACCGTGTCACATGATTCTGAGATCGCTAACTTTAGCGTCTTTCTGCATTCTAAGTTGTTCGCGACAAGTGTTGCTTCGACGATTCATTCAGCATTGCCGCAATCAATCGTCCTCTTACCTTCTACACCTACACTTTCCCTTTTCTTCGGGGAGCTATTTGAACTGAGATTTTCGCTTTCTACGAGTTACGTCTAATACCCTAAGTTTGTTAATACTGCGCACGATCCATTCAAGGCGAGAAGCGCCATTTGCGCAACCATGGCTCCTAATTTACCTATCAAATTCACAGAATTGCTCCAGGTGTGTATTGAGCTCGTTATGGGTTCTTATCAACATGACAGAACTGACAGGTAGCTTTAGTTGACCAGTGTCGGTGTCGAGGTGCGTACCATGAGCTGTTGAGCTAGCCTTAGGCCTGCCCTCAAAATATTTACTGACAATCCCTCGTACAGCCTGGCTCAATTGGATTCAACTCATGTGTAAGTATTCAAGGCAGCTTGAAGTCCCAATTATAAGCACTGCCTGACCTTTGATCAGACATTAGAATCCGATTCCTTCGTATGCGTCCGCGAAAAGAAAAATGAAGCAGCCTCCCCCGAAGTTATCATCATCGACCTCAAACAAAATAATGCTGTCGTACGACGACCTATCAAAGCTGATAGTGCTATCATGCACTGGACAAAGCAGGTGATTGCGTTGAAGGCACAAGCAAGAACACTCCAGATCTTCGACCTGGGCCAGAAGGCAAAGCTCAAGTCGGCAACAATGAATGAGGATGTCGTATTCTGGAAGTGGTTCAGTGAGACAAGCTTAGGTTTGGTAACAGAAACTACTGTTTACCATTGGGATGTCTTTGATGCGTCTCAAGCTGCACCAGTTGAAGTCTTCAAGAGAAACCCAAATCTCAATGTATGTGTTTATACATTAATGTATCTGGAATCCTACTAATATCTTATCAGGGTTGCCAAATCATCAATTACCGGGTCAGCGATGACGGAAAATGGATGGTTGTCGTCGGTATTCAACAATCACAAGGACGAGTAGCTGGAGCGATGCAACTATATTCTCGAGATCGAGGCATCAGTCAATCGATCGAAGGACACGCTGCGGCATTTGGAACACTACGACTAGAGGCTGCTCCGGCAGATACAAAAGTTTTCACATTTTCAGTTCGTACTGCTACAGGCGCAAAACTTCACATCGTTGAGGTTGACCACCAAGCTTCAAACCCAGCTTTCACCAAGAAAGCTGTTGATGTCTACTTCCCCCAGGAGGCAGTAAATGATTTCCCAGTTGCGATGCAAGTTTCACAAAAGTACAGTATTATCTACTTGGTTACGAAATACGGCTTCATTCACCTTTATGATCTGGAGACTGGAACCTGCATATTTATGAACCGTATTTCGAGCGAGACGATTTTCATTACTGCCGGCGACTCCGAGTCTGCGGGTTTGGTTGGGGTCAACCGCCGCGGGCAAGTACTGTCTGTTGCTGTTGATGAGACGACAGTTATTCCATATTTACTCCAGAATCCGGCAAACTCGGGATTGGCGGTTAAGCTTGCCTCGAGAGCAGGATTACCTGGCGCTGATAATCTGTACGCCAACCAATTTGAACAATTGTTGAGTACAGGAGAGTATGTGGAGGCCGCTAAGATTGCTGCCAATTCTCCTCGAGGCTTCCTTCGTACCGCCCAGACTATCGACCGATTCAAGGCTGTACCAACTGTCCCTGGACAATTGTCTGTAATTCTACAATACTTTGGAATGCTCTTGGACAAGGGTAACCTCAACAAGCACGAAACCTTAGAGCTTGTTCGTCCAGTTCTTGCTCAGAACCGAAAGCACCTTATTGAGAAATGGATGAAAGAGAACAAGCTAGATTGCTCAGAAGAACTGGGTGACATTGTTCGTCCCCATGACTTGAACCTTGCTCTCAGCATTTATCTCCGCGCAAACATTCCCCAAAAGGTTGTAGCTGCCTTTGCAGAGACTGGCCAGTTTGAGAAGATTCTCCCGTATGCTTCGCAAGTTGGATATCAACCAGACTACGTTCAATTGCTACAACACATCGTCCGAATTAACCCTGAAAAAGGTGCCGAATTTGCAACTCAACTTGCAAACAACGAGGGTGGTTCTCTGGTTGATATTGAGCGAGTCGTTGATGTCTTCCAATCTCAAGGCATGGTTCAACCTGCGACAGCCTTCCTTCTTGATGCTCTAAAGGACAATAAGCCAGAGCAAGGCCATTTGCAGACTCGTCTTCTTGAGATGAATCTTATCAATGCTCCCCAGGTTGCGGATGCGATTCTTGGTAACGATATGTTCTCGCACTACGACAAGAATCGTATTGCACAGTTATGCGAGCAAGCTGGTCTCTCACAGCGAGCTTTGGAGCACTATGAAGATCCAGATGCGGTTAAGCGAGTGATTGTAAATATCGTCGCCACTCCCAACTTCAGTCAAGACTGGCTCACAAATTTCTTTGGACGATTATCTTTGGAGCAATCTTTGGACTGTCTTGATGCCATGCTGAAGACGAATATCCGCCAGAATCTTGCGGCTGTTGTTCACATTGCTACAAAGTACTCAGATCTTCTGGGCCCTGTCCGACTGATTGATCTTTTTGAGAAGTACAAGACAGCTGAAGGTCTCTTCCATTATCTTGGCAGTATTGTCAACCTTAGTGAAGATCAAGATGTCAACTTTAAGTACATTGAAGCTGCTACGAAGATGGGTCAATTTAATGAAGTCGAGCGTATCTGCCGTGATAGTAAGATCCCCAGCGAAAGCCCTCGTTCTTATCTTGTCATTGTATAAGGAATATTGATGCTTTCGAATCATGCTTCGGGAGCAGGCATATCCTCCAATACCATCCGAAAGAAGCAATTACTGACTTGGTGTTAGGCAATCATTACAACCCCGAGAAAGTCAAAAATTTCTTGAAGGAAGCAAAATTGACTGAGCAACTACCCCTTATCATTGTTTGCGATCGATTCAACTTCATCCACGACTTGGTTCTCTACCTTTACCAAAACCAGCAATTCAAGTCGATCGAAGTCTATGTCCAGCGCGTCAATCCAGGTCGAACCCCAGCTGTTGTTGGCGGGCTTCTTGATGTTGATTGTGATGAGTCGATTATCAAGAATCTGCTGTCAACCGTCAACCCTGCTTCAATCCCTATTGACGAGCTTGTAAGCGAGGTTGAGTCTCGAAACCGTCTGAAGTTACTACTGCCATTCCTCGAGGCCACTTTGGCTGCTGGAAATCAACAGCAAGCTGTCTACAATGCTCTGGCTAAGATTTATATCGATAGCAATAACAACCCAGAGAAGTTCCTCAAGGACAATGACCAGTATGATCCTTTAACTGTAGGAAAGTATTGCGAGAAGCGTGATCCAAATCTAGCAGTCAGTATCCCCGGGGAGTAATATATCTCCTAATCAAGCTTGTCTCTGGAGTATTTACTCTGGAGACGTCCCACAAGAAAGTAATTGCTGACTCCCTGTTTGTGTAGTACATTGCCTATAGAAAGGGTCAAAACGATCTTGAACTTGTCAATATTACTAACGAGAACTCCATGTTCAAGGCTCAAGCTCGTTATCTTCTCGAAAGAGAAGATCGAGAACTGTGGTCATTTGTGCTCAGCCCTAACAACATCCACCGTCGCTCTGTTATCGATCAAGTTATCTCCACAGCTGTACCCGAGTCAACCGAACCAGACAAGGTTTCCGTTGCTGTTGCATCATTCCTTGCTGCTGACTTGCCTGCTGAGTTGATTGAATTACTTGAAAAGATCGTCCTTGAACCGTCGCCTTTCAGTGACAATGAGAATCTCCAGAACTTACTCATCCTCACTGCCACGAAGGCAGACAAGAGCCGTGTTATGGATTACATTCACAAGCTTGATGGATACAATGCTCCTGACATTGCTAATATCTGCATTCAAGTCGGCTTGTTTGAAGAAGCCTTCGAAGTCTACAAGAAGATTAATGATCACAAGAGCGCTGCCAATGTCCTCGTTGAGCATATTGTCAGTATCGATCGTGCACAGGAGTACGCTGAGCGAGTCGAGTTGCCAGAAGTATGGAGCAGAGTTGCCAAGGCTCAATTGGATGGTCTTCGTGTCACTGACGGTATTGCATCATACGTCCGTGCTGAGGATCCTAGCAATTACAACGAAGTCATTGATATTGCCACGCATGCCGGCAAGGATGAAGATCTCATTAAATTTCTTCGGATGGCACGAAAGACTCTCCGTGAGCCTGCCATCGATACCGCCCTCGCTTTCTCTTATGCCCGAACCAATCAACTTAGTGAACTTGAGGACTTCCTTCGAGGTACTAACGTCGCTGACATCGAAGAGTCGGGTGACAAAGCATATGCTGAGGGATTTCATCAAGCCGCAAAGATCTTCTTCACCAGCATCTCCAACTGGGCCAAGCTTGCTACTACTTTGGTTCACCTTGAGGATTACCAAGCTGCTGTTGAATGCGCTCGCAAGGCAAATAACATTAAAGTTTGGAAGCAAGTCAACGCTGCTTGTGTTGAGAAGAAGGAATTCCGATTGGCACAAATCTGTGGCTTAAACTTGATTGTTGATGCTGAGGAATTGCAAGGTCTCGTCAAGCAATATGAGCGTAATGGCTATTTCGATGAGCTTATTGCTCTCCTCGAGCAGGGTCTTGGCCTTGAACGTGCACACATGGGAATGTTCACTGAGCTTGGCATCGCTTTGTCTAAATATCACCCAGATCGTGTGATGGAGCACTTGAAATTGTTCTGGAGCCGTATCAATATTCCAAAGATGATTCGCGCTTGCGAGGAAGCTCATCTCTGGCCAGAATTGGTCTTTCTATACTGCCATTACGACGAATGGGATAATGCGGCGCTTGCCATGATGGAACGAGCTGCTGATGCTTGGGAACACCACTCTTTCAAGGACATTATCGTTAAGGTTGCCAATCTGGAAATCTACTATCGGGCCCTCAACTTCTACCTTCAGGAACAACCATCGCTCTTGACCGACCTCCTCCAAGCCCTCACAGCTAGGATCGATGTCAATCGGGTCGTAAAGATGTTTGAGAAGTCTGACAATATTCCCCTTATCAAGCCCTTCCTTCTTAATGTTCAATCGCAGAACAAGAAAATTGTCAACAATGCCATCAATGATCTCCTGATTGAAGAGGAGGATTACAAGACATTGCGGGATTCAGTTGAGAACTATGACAACTATGATCCAGTCGAACTCGCACAACGATTGGAACGCCACGACCTGGTTTTCTTCCGCCAAATTGCAGCCAATATCTACCGCAAGAACAAGCGTTGGGAAAAGTCAATTGCTCTGTCCAAGCAGGACAAGCTGTTCAAGGATGCCATTGAGACTGCAGCCATATCTGGAAAACCAGATGTTGTGGAAGAGTTGCTCAGATACGTAAGTTATCCTCAAATGATATTGAATATGCTTTGCTGACTTGTCTCCAGTTCGTCGATATTGGTAGCCGGGAATGCTATGTCGGAATGCTTTATGCTTGTTATGATCTAATCCCGATTCACTTGGTGATGGAAATCTCATGGCGTCATGGTCTTACTGACTTCACGATGCCTTTCATGATCAACTACCTGGCTCAACAAGCCTCAACCATCGAGACTTTGAAGAAGGATAATGAGGAACGAAAGTTACGCGAGAAGTCACAAGAGAAAGAGGAGAATAACGCGCCTATCCTCGGCGGATCCCGACTTATGATTACCGCTGGCACGACAGGTCGTCAATCCCCCGCTTCTTTCCCTCAAACGAACGGATTCGCACCTCAACCGACTGGCTATGGTGGATTCTAACCTAGGACCGATATACATAACGACAGGGGACTTTTGGGGTGTACCTTTTTTATTCCCTCAGCGGGGGTTTTGATGGGTCTCGCATATCCTATCAAGATGTAGTTGTATGCTTGCGTGGTTCTGGGCGGGGGAGTAATTATGTATAACTGATAGGAGCGCGTCTGCTTTGCCTTTACTAGATTCTCTGATGTATTTTGACCAAAAGCTTTTTACATCTGCCTCATGCCATCCCTGCGAATAATGCTTACCTACCTCCTGTGCACACAAGGGCCCTATAGTAAGCTGACTGCCGGCGCTCGGTATCGAAAAAGCGAAACGACCAAGTTCGGCTCAGGCGATTCAGAGCAGCAGATGCCGCGGGCCAGCGTTTGTGATACTCGGAGTCGTTTGCAACGAACGCGTCCTCCGTCCCACGCAGCGGAAATAGAAAACGAACATGAGGAGACGGTGGGTAATAAAAGTCGGAAACTCCTGAACTCCGACGCATCGCTCCGCCTCCTCCTAGAGCGGGTGGAGGGCTGCGAGGAGGAGGTCAGTAAGAGGATACTGTATGTCGAATCGTCAGGGTTCGGCCGGGGGCAGCTTGCAGTATAGGATGGACCTCATATCGCACGACGGGCAGGTATTGGCAGATCAGGGCAAAGCGACCGGATTGCCAAGGCACAAATACAATTGCGTAGATAGGTAGCCCGAAGCGAGGAGTGTGGGCCGGAAGCACACCCCCACCCCCACTACGGTCGCACTGCCGGAACCGAAGGGGTGAAGTTGCACTTGCACTTGCACTTGCACTCGCACTCGCACTCGCACCTGCTCTTGCAGCTCTCTAGCTCCAAGCCAAACTGGGCTACAAGTACGAACACCCAACAGCCCTACTCCAACAACATCCCCCCCAACACCACAACAGCCTTATTCACCCGCTCCGTCTCCTAGAAATACCTTTGCCGCGCCCGATTCCATTCAAGTCCTCTGATATCACTCCCTACACACTCCCTCCAGATCCACTCCGTGGCAGCAGCTCGTGGAGCTCTAGGTTCACCCACCGCTCTCTCGGCCACGACCCCTCGCCGAATCAACGAAAGCCGACCAGAGCTTCTTCAGAGCGTCATCCAGCTCAAGATGGGCAGCACTCACGATCCCCATGGCGATGGCACCTACAATGAGGTTTTCGAAGAGGGCGCCGAGACCAGACAGGCGCAGACGGTGCACCGCATCCGTGCCAATTCCTCTATCATGCAATTGAAGAAGATTCTCGGTGAGAACCACCTCGGACCGACGTCCGCCAAGGGCTTCGCGGGATCTTGTGCTAACCTTGGCTCGGCGATGCGTAGTTGCGAATCGAGGAGAGATTCGTGAGTGTTCAATTAATCTCGTGCGGTCGTGTAATTGCTGACTTTGCGGTGTAGCTATCCGGGTATGTTGTGTCGGATGTGTCCGTGCGAGGAGCTTGCTGACCCAGACTGGGCAATGTAGATTTTCAGAACGGTGAGTGACACCAAACCCAATATATGGAGCTCCGCGGACTTGGCATTTGAAGACTGACTGGGGGTGACTAGGCTCACGAGCTTTCGCTGCAAACAATTGCTGTCTACAGGTAAATTTGGAGGGGTACTCACTTATACCAGAGTTGGCACTGATGGCTTGGCAGTTATGAGGACCGACTGAGCATGCATAGGCAGAGTATGTGGTACCTCAATTCAATTTAGCTAGGATATCTACTGATCACGATTGTCACTACAGAAGCTGATGAGGCCTATGTTATTGGAAAGCGGGGTCAATATACACCGGTGGGAGCATACTTGGCAGGCGAGGAAATCATAAAGATTGCCCTTGAACATGGAGCCCAAATGATTCATCCTGGTATGGAAGGCTTCTGTACCTTTGGAGCTATCTAACACCTTCCACAGGATATGGTTTCCTTTCCGAGAACGCGGAATTTGCTCGAAAAGTCGAAAAAGCTGGTCTTGTGGTGCGTTGCCCTGCGGCTCTATACATTTGCTTCCATCTAATTAAACTTCTCGACAGTTCATCGGACCATCCCCGGAGGTCATTGATTCTCTTGGAGACAAAGTCTCAGCAAGAACCCTAGCCATTAAAGCAAATGTGCCAGTCGTTCCTGGTACAGAAGGTGCTGTTGAGAGATTCGAGGATGTAAAGAAATTCACAGACGAATTTGGTTTCCCAATTATCATCAAGGCAGCATTTGGAGGTGGTGGACGTGGTATGCGAGTCGTCCGAGAACAATCCACTCTCCAGGATTCTTTCGAGCGTGCTACATCCGAAGCTAAATCTGCATTCGGTAACGGAACTGTCTTCGTGGAGAGATTCTTGGACAAGCCAAAGCACATCGAGGTTCAACTGTTGGGAGACAATCATGGAAACATCGTCCATCTGTACGAGCGTGATTGTTCCGTTCAACGCAGACATCAAAAGGTTGTGGAAATCGCACCCGCCAAGGATCTTCCTTCTGAAGTTCGGGAAGCCCTTCTAAACGATGCTGTCAAGCTGGCCAAGTCTGTTAACTATCGCAATGCTGGGACCGCAGAGTTCTTGGTTGACCAGAAAAACCGACACTACTTCATTGAAATCAATCCCCGCATTCAAGTGGAGCACACGATCACCGAGGAAATCACAGGCATTGATATCATTGCTGCCCAGATTCAAATCGCCGCAGGTGCAACCTTAGCTCAGTTGGGACTCACCCAGGATCGTATCTCCACCAGAGGATTTGCTATCCAGTGTCGTATCACGACAGAGGATCCCTCTAAACAGTTTTCACCAGATACCGGAAAGATTGAAGTGTACCGATCAGCTGGTGGTAATGGCGTCAGATTGGATGGTGGTAATGGATTCGCTGGAGCCATTATCACCCCCCATTACGATTCCATGTTAGTCAAGTGTACCTGTCATGGTTCAACCTACGAAATTGCACGCCGCAAGATCTTGCGTGCTTTGATCGAATTCCGTATTCGTGGTGTCAAGACCAATATTCCCTTCTTGGCGTCTTTACTCACCCATCCCACCTTCATCGATGGAACCTGCTGGACTACTTTCATTGACGATACCCCTGAGCTGTTCGACCTTGTCGGTGGCCAAAACCGTGCCCAAAAGTTGCTGGCATACTTAGGGGACCTTGCCGTCAACGGCAGCAGCATCAAAGGTCAAATCGGAGAGCCGAAACTCAAAGGAGATATCATCATGCCACAATTATTTGATGATGATGGCAAACTTATCGACGTTACTCAGCCATGCAAAAAGGGCTGGAGAAATATCCTCGTCGAGCAGGGCCCAGAGGCATTTGCTAAAGCCGTTCGCAAGAATCCAGGATGTCTTCTCATGGATACCACCTGGCGTGATGCCCATCAGTCGCTCTTGGCTACTCGAGTTCGCACTGTCGATCTTTTAAACATTGCTAAAGAAACTAGCCATGCCTACAGCAACCTGTACAGTCTTGAGTGCTGGGGTGGAGCAACTTTCGATGTTGCTATGCGTTTCCTCTATGAAGATCCATGGGACAGGCTGAGAAAAATGAGAAAACTTATCCCCAACATTCCTTTCCAGATGTTATTACGTGGAGCAAATGGTGTCGCATACTCTTCGTTGCCAGACAATGCCATCTATCACTTCTGCGAGCAAGCCAAGAAGCATGGTGTTGATATTTTCAGAGTCTTCGATGCATTGAACGATATCGATCAGCTTGAGGTTGGTATCCAGGCCGTTCACAAGGCTGGTGGTGTTGTTGAGGGAACTGTGTGCTATTCGGGGGATAGTAAGTGTTCAACTCCTCGAAGCTTTTTCCCCCATTTCAGAATGTCTCAGGACTATTGAGTACTTTGCTCTCGAGACATGTTTTTCAATCCCTGAAATTGCCCTGGAAGAATAATTCTGACTCCGAAATCTTACAGTGTTGAACCCACAGAAGAAGTACAACTTAGAATACTACCTAAGTCTAGTTGACAAGCTTGTGGACCTGAAGATCCATGTTCTCGGTATCAAAGACATGGCAGGTGTCCTGAAGCCAAGAGCGGCAACACTATTGATTGGTTCCATCCGAAAGAAGTATCCAGATCTCCCCATCCATGTCCATACTCACGACTCAGCTGGTACTGGTGTCGCGTCTATGGTTGCTTGTGCTAACGCCGGTGCTGATGCGGTCGATACTGCCACAGACAGTTTATCTGGTATGACATCTCAACCAAGCGTCGGTGCCGTACTTGCTTCATTGGAGGGCGGCGATTTTGATCCAGGTCTAAATGTTCATCACGTCCGAGCTATCGATACATATTGGGCTCAGCTACGTCTTCTGTACTCGCCTTTCGAAGCTGGTCTTACTGGCCCTGATCCAGAAGTTTATGAGCATGAAATTCCCGGTGGTCAATTAACCAACATGATGTTCCAGGCAGCTCAGCTTGGTCTCGGTACTCAATGGGCTGAAACAAAGAAAGCATACGAGCACGCAAACGATTTACTTGGCGATATTGTCAAGGTCACCCCAACATCCAAGGTTGTTGGTGATCTGGCCCAGTTTATGGTGTCGAACAAGCTTAGTTTCGATGATGTGCAGAAGAGAGCTGGTGAACTTGATTTCCCTGGTTCTGTTCTCGAGTTCTTCGAAGGTTTGATGGGCCAGCCCTACGGTGGATTTCCCGAACCATTACGAACTAACGCTCTCCGTGGTCGCCGCAAGTTGGACAAGCGCCCTGGTTTGACCCTGGAGCCACTTGATCTCCAAAAGATCAAGAAGGATATCCATACTAAGTATGGCAGCGTCACCGAATGCGACGTAGCAAGTTACGCCATGTACCCTAAGGTCTTCGAAGATTACCGAAAATTTGTTCACAAATATGGTGACTTGAGTGTTCTCCCAACCAAGTATTTCCTCTCGAAGCCAGAGATCGGAGAGGAATTCCACGTCACACTTGAGAAAGGTAAAGTCCTGATTCTCAAGCTTCTTGCCGTTGGCCCGTTATCGGATACTACGGGCCAGAGAGAAGTCTTTTATGAGATGAACGGTAAGAGTTGGTTTCCCGCACTTGATGATCTATGCTAAGAAACTGTAGGTGAGGTCCGTCAAGTCACAGTCGATGATAAGAATGCGGCTGTGGAGAATACCAGTCGACCAAAAGCCGATCCTGGAGACAGCAGTCAAGTCGGTGCTCCAATGTCTGGGGTTGTTGTTGAGATCCGTGTCAAAGATGGTGGTGAGGTCAAGAAGGGTGATCCAATTGCTGTTCTCAGCGCCATGAAGATGGTAAGTCCCACGATTATCACCGCCTAAATCCATCATTTGCTAACAACGAGAAGGAAATGGTCATCTCAGCACCCCATGCTGGTAAGGTCGGCAACATCCAGATCAAGGAGGGCGATTCGGTCGGTGGATCCGATCTTATCTGTAAGATTGTTAAACCAGATGAGAAGTAGAGTTTTGTTTCCACATTGTGGGCAAAGATTGATGATGAAAATGGTTTGATGGGATATGGGTGGTGGTGCTTTTCTCGTATATTCTTATGGGCGCCTAGATGAGTGAGATGCTTATGAAATTAAATGATGAATTTTCTAGCTTCGTGCTTAAGTATTCTTCTACACACCAGTACCTTTTGGTAATGTCTTGAGTGACTCGAATTAGAGATCTTTCCTGGGTTCAATCCGTGCTTGCTCTCCTCCGATCCAATGGATGCTTTTGTTGCATGTCGGAGTTGTGGTTCTTCCGCCATTGTGGTGGTTGGCACACTGTTGAGCAACCGTAACCATGGGAGGACCGTTGCACAACCGTTATTTCTGCATTAACTGTTTGAAGTCTGCAATAGTTTTATTTTCAATTGTTTTTATTCAGCATTTTTTTTTCTCCGAATTATGGTGTCACCACAACTTGGCTCCCCTTGACAACTGCATACCCCGAAGTCGCGGGTTGTCAATGTACTGTCTATGCTGGAAATGGATTCAATGGTGCGCAGATTTGGGCGTATGATCCAAATGAGTATGGCTACGGCTCTCAGTCCTCACTGTCTCTCTCCCGGCCGAAGTAACTTCATGGTGGAATGTGAGTCACCATAGCAGCACAACCAAAATATCTCTAATGCATTTGTACCGATGTCCCCCTTTTTGGTAAGATACAGTACAGTGCAGTGCAGTGCAATACTGTATATCCGTAGAGGAAGGCAGCAGTGTAGGTAATTATAGCTATGTATGCTTGGCGGCCATCCTGATGGATCGGTAGATGGTGAATGGTGGAGTCGAGAATATGGCTGCCTGGTGATAGCTTGTGGTGAGTGGGTTTTTGTACATGAAAGGAGAATTGGTTGGGGGAGGTGGAGAACGATGGGAGAATGAAGAGGTGTGGTTGTTAAGATAGGTAGGTAGGTGTATTGTGGTATGCCGGCGGTAAATGTAGCCCACCCACACAGCTTTGAGAGATTGAATATATGTTTTTGGAAGGGAGTACGAATATTTGTGAGAGTTTCTTTTCTTTTCTTTTCTTTTCTTTTCTTTTCTTTTCTTTTTGTTCGGGGGAGCTTATGGATGGGGAGAGCACCTAGGTTACAATAAAATGTAATTACAACGAGGACATTTTTAAGGACTTTTAATTCGGGGTTGTTTTTTGGGATAAAGAAGTGTATATTTGGAGTCATAAATCAAGAGCTAAAGCCTCTGCTTTCAGCCTGAGCTATCTATCATTAGTTCTTTAAATACTTGACTTGATTTCAGATACTTATATATCACGTGACCGTGGTGGTGATTTTACGAATCTCGTGACTTGGTATCAAAAAGGGAAGTGAAACAAAAAGGGCACTTCCTTACTCTACCACCTTACAATATTGCACCAAAAAGATTAGGAAACATATATCACCTCCAATATTCTGAAGTTAAGAAGGCGATTAACCTCTTATACTGATTCGAGAAGCAATCATCCTCCTCCTCTAGAAGCTTCAACACTTTCGCAAAAACCCCTCGCTCGAAAGAAAACTCCGGTTCTTCCGGAATGCGTCACTTGGCTACTCGGCGACTACACCACAACGGTAAGGTCCATATGAAAATGCTTCTTGATACGACGTATGCAGGATCATGCGAGATTTTTATTACGGATTTTCCTGCGATTGCGGATACATGGACGATACATATACCGAGCTTCCCGCTTGAACTCCTGTTCGCACCCCTGGCTGTCGATCTGGAGAGTCACAAAAGAACGCAGATGCTCAACGGGGAATGAGAGTGGGGTCGACACCAGCTCCTTGGATGCGCGATCCCTTGACGCCCTCTCGACCATCCCTTCCTGTACGTAAGGACGAAATCTCTTCGTTGAACTAACCTTAAAGCGCCACAAAGCTTGAGCGAAAAGGTGGGAGCTCCACATCTCAACGCCTCCATGCCTATGCCTCCATGCCTATGTCCCCATGCCCCATGCCCCATGCCCCATGCCATGCCCCCCGCCCTAAGAATACATTCATACCTGCTTGTATGTGGAGAGGGTGCAGCGGTCGATGCGGCTCCGTTCCCCCAACCGTGGCTCTTGAGTGGCTTGGTGGTTGTGTGGCCACGGTCTTGCACGAGTGTTTGTCCCGCCGCAGGACTTTCTGATGCCCGGGGTCTGTCGGCATCCTTTCGACTTGAACGTTGTGGGCAGCTCACACGGAGGACGAGGGCATGAGGGATGCCGCGGGTATCAAGATAGCGCAGGTCCCAGCGCGCCGCCCGCAGAAAAGACGCTGTAGCGCCCATCTCGGAGCCAGGAGGAAGAGGGAAGCGTCGCCTTCTGAGGATGCGGCATTCATTCCACTGCTGGCTGCCTGCCCCATGCGGGATGAGGAGCGCGAGACGTTGTGCCTTGGCTGCCCAACCCGGACGCGGCTCCAGCGAGACCAGCACTGCACTTTCTGCTTCCCACGCCCCTTCGTCGTTCGGACAGGGTTCTGTCGTATCCGGGACAGGGGCGGGCGCGTCTGTCCGATGATGTAGGTGGCTGACTGTGTCCTGGACTGCCCCGGTAAGCGCGTTGGACGTTCAGAGTCTCCCCCCAATACCGGCTGTGTTCTGCCCTTCCTTTGGTCATTGGGCGACATAACGATGATTGTCAGTGTCAGTGTCAGTGTCAGTGCCAGTGCCAGTGCCAGTGCCAGTGCCAGTGCAGGGCTGACCCTACGATGACTAAACGTCTCCGAAAACAGCATCTCCGTGGCAGGATGCGAAGTCTACTGTACGTGAAGGTGCCCGCCGAGCTGCATGACGTAGACTTACCTAAGGAGGTAGATATGAAGGTACTAGGTGGGTAGGAGGTTCACATCGAACGCATAAGACGTCCTCTCTCCGCACATATATTCCACAGCATCCCCATGCATCACGGCACCGTTTACCCTTCCTCTTATTCCTCATCGCAAGATTCATGAGAGGGACCTGCGCCTGCGCCAGCGCCAGCACCAGCACCAGCACCAGCATCAGTAGCCGGTATTCTAGCAATCCCCAACCATCTCACAGGGTACTCCGACGGGTTCGGGTAAACGGTACGTCAAGCTGCAGATGCCCGGGGGTTCACGAGTCGTTGGGATTTCTTCAAAACTTACTGATTCTGTTCTATCTCACAGAGCGGTGCTTTCACCATCATCCATCAACATGGCGACCAAGGAGACGGGAACGGGGTCCAGCCACGACGCGCAGGTAACAACCGAGAAGATCATGCACGATTCGGAGTCCTCGGACTCGATCAAAGCGGAACTACCAACCAGCCGACATGTCGCCGCTGATCCAATCGCCCCTCATACATCCAATCATCCACATTGGGCAAATCAAGTCGACGAGCAACTCAACAATGTGGGAACCCATGAGAAGATCGAGATCACCGAGGAGGACTGCTACGACCAGTTGGGATATTCCTTCCCCAGTTGGAAGAAATGGACCATTCTCACCATTATTTTCCTCGTTCAGGTGTCCATGAATTTCAACACCAGTCTGTACTCCAATGCCATCGATGGCATATCAGCCGAGTTCCACGTGAGCGCTCAGGCAGCGCGTTGCGGCGCGATGATCTTCTTGGTGCTCTATGCTTTTGGCTGTGAGCTGTGGGCTCCGTGGAGTGAGGAGTTGGGACGCAAACCCATCCTACAAGCCAGTCTGTTTCTGGTCAACATTTGGCAACTTCCCGTGGCCCTCGCGCCTAATTTTGCCACGATCCTGGTTGGGCGTGCCTTGGGCGGTCTCTCGTCCGCTGGAGGCTCAGTTACCCTGGGTATGATTGCCGATATGTGGGAGCCTGATAACCAGCAGTATGCGGTGGCGTACGTGGTCTTCTCCTCCGTCGGTGGTTCAGTGCTCGGTCCCGTGGTAGGAGGGTTTGTGGAGGCGTACTTGCCGTGGAGGTGGTGTATCTGGATCCAACTTATCTTCGGAGGATTCGTCCAGGTCTTACATTTTGTCCTCGTCCCGGAAACGAGATCCACCATCATGATGGACAAGATCGCCAAGAAGATGCGCAAGTCCGGTCAAAATCCCCATATCTATGGCCCGAACGAGCTTGAACCATTCTGGGATCGATTCTCCGCCAGAGAGATCTTGATTACGTGGATTCGGCCATTCAAGATGTTCCTTACCGAGCCGATTGTCCTGACCCTATCCCTCCTCTCTGGATTCAGTGATGCACTTATCTTCATGTTCATCCAATCCTTCTCCCTTGTATACAAACAATACAACTTTACGACCGTCGACCTAGGCCTCGCATTCTTGCCCATTCTCGTGGGCTACTTCATCGCCTGGTTCACATTCTTCCCGGCCATCAAACGCAACATTCTCGAACGAAAGAACAAACCTAACGATGAGAGAGCCCAGTATGAATCTAGACTCTGGTGGCTCCTCTACACCGTGCCATGTCTGCCAATCGGTCTCATCGGATTCGCGTGGACTAGCACCGGTCCCCCAATTCACTGGATCGGTTCCATGGTTTTCGCGGCCATTGTTGGTATTGCTAATTATAGTATTTATATGGCTACTATTGATTACATGATTTGTGCTTATGGTCCCTACTCTGCCTCTGCAACCGGTGGAAATGGATGGTCAAGAGATTTCTTGGCTGGTGTCTTGACTATCCCTGCTACCCCGTTCTTCCAAAGTAAGTGATTTGATCAAGGCTTAAGAGCAAGACTGATAACCCCTCGCAGATATCGGAGGAAAGGACCACCTGGCATATGCATCCACAATTCTCTGTGAGTCCTCCCCTCGCGATACCTGTCACCCTCCTAACAAGTTCTACAGTCTGCATCTCCTTCCTCCTCGTCATCGCCGTCTACGTAATCTACTGGAAAGGCCCCATCCTCCGTAAACGTTCCCCCTTCGCCCAGCAACTCTCCGAAGCTCGTTCCCACCCCAAAGAAGAGATACCGGGAGAGAGCCACATCACAAACCTCCAAGGACACTCATATGCACGATCGCAGCAGAATCTTCGACTCAGACAGGCTTTAGGATCGGGACGAAACTCGAGGGTTAACTCCACGGCTAATTCAAGAGCTAATTCAAGACCTAATTCGAGAAAGAATAGTATGGCGGCTCGACTTGATGATAGCGTGTAGGGATGAGGAGATGCCGGGGTATGATGGTTCATCATGGAAGAGGAAAAGGATTTCCTAATTTCGGTAGAGCTTTTTCTACTTTTGGGGTAGAGCTTATAGGATTGCATTACCGGTAGTGGGGCATTGTATTTTKTTKTTTTTTTTTTGGTTTTTTGTATCGGTGTTGGTGGTTCTTCTGGAAAACAACAACAGTCAGTTCAAGTAAAAATACTTCACGTAAAACAAAACAAAACATCGTTTCCAAAAGTGTGATACTCACAAATCCGACCCACACTTCGGCCCTACTGTGAGATTACTTACGATCTATCTTCCTAACATTAGTAAACATCAAAAAGCCACCCTGGGTACTGGAACATCTCATTAACTCGATTATGACCTGATCATTCTCCTCCATCGTCCTTCCCCTCCAGTTTCTAACACTTTCTCCTACCTAGTTACGTATATCACATTCTTACATTCTCACACTATCACACCCCCATTTAATTAATCTGTCATACTCCCGGTACTCATTTACGGGTCACGCGATGCCATCTTCGCCAATAGGGCTAAATATCGAGGGCTAAATATCGGGGGCTATAGATCTGAGGATATCTAAAAAATACAATACCTAGCAAGTACTTTCCTACGTGTACACACTTATACTTATCAACATAAGAGACAATACCCTTCTAATCCAGCAACACAAACTAGAAGAACCCCCACCTCGACCTCCAACGCTTTAAAATAATTAGATTCAAGCCCACTCAACCAAATAGTTTTTCCCTTATCACTCCAAGGATACCCTGCAACGAATAAGTCTTGTGAACAACCTGGCCACCTTTCATTTTCGACTCCACATTCTCCCATATTTGATTTAAATCCGGTCTATCCTTTGCGCCTCCGAGATTTTTCTAATTTTATTTTCGTCAGCGAGTTCTTGGTGTAAGTAAGTCTCCCACCAATATCCAACTTTCCATAAAGAGGAGGGAGGGGGGAGGCGGGGGATAAATCGTTGGAAGAGGGAGAGACATACCACACTTGGAATCTGAGTCCATTTTTCCAAAACCTCTCCACTCTTCGTCAGAACTAGAACTCCCGGCTGCACCATCCCATGTTCATACCCTTTCTTCTCACTGATCACGAGCTTAATCAGACCCCTCTTCTCCAAGTCCTTCACTAAAGTATTGGACGGGTCGTTGATTGTAGGACCGCTATAGTTTGTGGAAGAGCGGAGAGCAGGGAGGAATGAGGATGGTTGTGACGTCACGGCTAGGGTGGTACCGTTGGCGCCGTTGATTTTGGATTGCATGGTGCTGAGGGTTTTGAGATATGAGATGCAGAAGGGGCACCAGGTGCCGCGATAGACTGTGAATTGGTGTTAAATGGAGGATAGATAGAAGGGAGGAGGGGTGTGACACTTACAGACGACGAAGAGAAAGTCGGAGGAGGATAGTAGGCTGGTGAATTCTTCTATAGGACCTTCTATCCTTTCGGCAGAGGACTTGATATCGGCAGGGGAGTCTGTATGATTCATCATAGAAGCCTTGTGTTTGAAGTTTATTTACAGAGATTGGTTGGGGATAGAAGTTATAGATCGAGGTAATGATTGAGAATTGCTAAGGGGTGAATGATAATCGAGAAAAAGAAGAAGGGCAAGAAGAAATCATGTACAAACGGGAGAGTCTTATATATACACATACAGGTAGAATTGAGACTGTTTAATGACAAATGCAACCAAAAAGGCAGGGGGGCAGAAGGAGGTACAATCCATGTCCAGAGGCTGAGAGAGTCTTATAAATGCGTTCAAATACTTATTGTAAAAATATCCCGTAAATCACTGTTTGATAGCCAAAAAAAGAAAAGAAAAGAAAAGAAAAAAAAAAAGCATCATTCATAAGCGCAATATACGGGGTTTCTGTCTCGTCTGAATCCCCACTTTTCATTGGTCTAAACCAATCCTTTTCGCTAGAAGAGAGACCAACGATTTGGAATGTAACTATTATTTGTCAGAAGTGTTCTCGATGATTTGACATCGCAGGCCCAAGGACGGACGAACTCGCGCGAACTTGAGCGAACCCAGTCTATCATAGGACTGACGAATTTGTTGTGGCTGAGTATGGAGCCTAATGATATATATTCGAGATGGGTGATTATCCATGCCATCAAGTCAAGCCTTGTCGTTGAGAATGTCGTCGATCCAGGGTCCAAAAGCACGTGCAAACCCCCCCCCGTTCCTCGCCAGATGACCAAGACGAATTATCTTCCCTGGTGCCTCATATCATTGGTCTATTCCTCTCATGGCCAATTATGCATGGTGCTGATGGAACTGCCCGGACGATCCGGGGAGAAAGTCTTGCAGGGTTCGTTTCCAGGGCTGATTGGGTTGGAGGTTGGATGGAAAGGGGATCATGCCACTTGCGCGGGGTAGAAGTTAATTATGCTTCTCCGAGTATTGGATTACGAATTGTGGGATGCATGAGATCATTATGGGAGTATAATCGTAGGTGCTTTTGCTTATATATGATTCCTTTGGTCCAGAATCATCTGCATCCAGATATTTCATTCAAATTACTATTTCAGAGAGAACTTTGATCTTTGAAACCATTCATACGACTTTCAACTTTCGAGTTTACCAATGTCGACATCCATTAAAGCACCCTCTGCAGTTGAAGGAGGTACAGGAACTGTTCCTACCCCAGCGAACAACGTTGATACAGATACTGCTGCACAGTCTCGGAGAGTGCGTTCTCCTTCCATCTCCCCATCTCCCCATCTCTCTTGTCATCTATCATATCAAACTAATTCTGGATCCTCAGGAATCGCGAAACAGTGGCACACTCTTTTTTGGCCTTACAAACATGAAGCGAAATAGCGGCGATGCAGCAGGTCAAGCCCGTCGTGATAGTTTCAACGATATGAAGCCGGAGCCTGGATTCATTGGGAAGATGTGGAATAAGTATATCTTTCTATCCTCGAATGCTTGGACGTGATGGGCGTGGATATCAAAGGGTAGTGACTGATGGATTATGTATTGTTTAGTTTTACTATGGGAGGTAGCAAGTGACATGGAAAGCATGTGTTGTATGGTTGGGATGAAGTGTTGGAAGTACAGACGGGATGTCTAGAGGAGGATAGTGAAGAGGTTCACGAGTACATTGATATGTTATAGCATTTGGTGTACGGATAGTACGGGATGGTTGTGATGGCGTTGTATTCAGAATTTGATGTACAACGATTTGGATGGAAGGGAGATGAATTATGAACTATTCTCATAATTTGGTATTGAGATGTACTCCTACTCAATAATCTTTCTACTTTTTAAGTGCCATGTAAGATCAATTCTGATCCTAACAAATGTAATTCAAGTGTCAAACAACCGGCTCTAGACAATGATGCTTTTCAGCACTAGCGCATTCCTGAAGGAAATCGAGACTCTCTATGACGATTCGACATTCCACGGCAATCAAAGAACTCATAGATAATTTTAGGACCTAATAGTCTAGACTTCCTTATCTACCTGACCCGTAGGAATAGGATCTACATCAAGCTTCAAAACTCTTACACATACCTATGCTCAGGCCAGAGTATCTCAATTAGTTACCATGTCCTCAGATAATGACAAAGATAAGAAAACAAGCTCTTTCTTGAACTTCACACCGTTCAGAACAACAGCAGTCAAGAACATCGAAGCGGCATATAGTCGAGCGGGTGCTTCAAATACTCATACACCGGGTGTAGCGACGAAGTTGGGATCCCAGGACCAGACATCTCAACATCCGGATGGACATCAGGGGGTTGGGAGTCAGAAGTTCAAAGAGAGTATTAGTGATCAGAGAGCAGAGGTATGTCCATCAGGCAGAAGAGTGAAGCAACCTGTTGACTGACAGTAAACCAAGCCAACTTTCATTGGGAAAGCCTTTAATAACATGATCAACGGTACGGATCAGACAAAGTAGGATGATGACGATGATGGCGAAGAGATTGCATATACATTAGAAGATGTGTCGAGTGGCATCGCATGGCAATGACTCCATGATGGGACTGATAGTAGGATAGGATCCGGCTACATGGGTATAAAATTGCAAGTTAGATGGCGTTTGGATTAGGCTTTATATCTCAACTCAATCACACACATCCAGCACTTGCAAGAAGCCGGCAAGCCGGTCGGTCTCTGAGGCCGCACTGTCCAAAAGGTACAGCAGAACAGTTTCGATGACTGCTTCATTGTGTCTGGTCCGTAGATGCAGTAAATACAGCCAACGATGCTTTATAGTTTCATTCATTTACTCCTTATGCCCATGCTGAAAAGACCTGAAAGCAACCCTCCAAATCCATGTTCGTAACGAATTTATCGGACGATACCCTCGAATCTGTTCTTGAACCACCTACGTCCAAGTTAGTATACACCGAATCGATCACAACATATGATACATACTTGACAGTCTCATCACGCTTGATCTTGTGGCCAGCTCCAATCTTGGACTTGCATCGACGACGCTTAGCAACACGCTCACCAGGTCTGGTCATGCAAGCATAGAAATCCATTCCGTAAATTCCGATCGCAGGGTCATACTTGATACCGAGATCGATATGTTCGCTGATACCGAAACCGAAGTTGCCAGTCTCAGAGAAATTGCGCTTTCGGAGTTCGTATTCCTTGACTTTCAATCCACGCTCCAAGATTTCCTCAGCCTTTGGTCCTCGAACAGTGACGTGAACGGAGATCTTTTCGTTACGACGGATACCGAATGTTCGGACGGTATATCGGGCCTTGCCTGTAGGTCTCCTGTTAGGTATCCCGTGGAAATGTAATTGTAGATAGGTTGCATACTGTAGACAGGAGTTTGACCACTCAATTGTTCTAGCACCTTTGCAGCACGAGTAAGTCTATCACCAGACTCTCCGACCGAGATATTAAGAACGAGCTTCTGGATACGAAGCTCCTTCATGGGGTTTGCACCTTTATCTCCGGATTCTGCCATTTTGAAAATGCTCCGAGGGTTGTCGTGAAATTGTCGTTGTATCGTGGTTTCGAGATTCGAAGAAATAAATTGTGCGGATTGAATGTGTGGGTCATGTGACCAAAAATTAAGCGACGAAATTTGAAGCTTTAATTCGAAGCCGAAGAGAGAAGACTCTCCTCGTCATACTCACAAGCTTGTAACAGAGCTGAAGAGTTAATTGAAGCTTAAGTACTTCATAACTATTCTTTGAAATCTAGAGAAGCCGTGTTATCGCGCATCTCGACCATCATGGCGAATAAACAAGGAAAGATGGTAAGTCTTCATCCTGTTTACAATCTCCTCAAGCCCTTGTTGACATTATAGGCTGACCATTATTACTTTACAGGCCGGTCTCGTACGTTTCAAGTTCTGCAAGTGATATTGCGCGCCGAATATATGCTGAATGCTTCTTAGATCAATTACCGGATGAGAGTGACCATGAATGATGGACGTCAAATGGTTGGACAAATGCTGGCTTTTGATAAGGTATCTACTGACTTTTCTATCCAAATATACAAATCCTAACTATTTCACAGCACATGAACCTCGTTCTCGCCGATACCGAAGAGTTCAGACGCGTCAAACGCAAGACCACGAAATCTACAGCAGCACCAGGCTCCAGCACAGCTCCAGCAGCTCTCGTCGAATCTGAAGAGAAACGTACTTTGGGTCTAACGATTATTCGAGGCGCCCATATCATCTCCCTCTCGGTCGAATCTCCACCGCCGGCCGATTCAAGTGCGCGTTTGGGTGCGAGTGCGCCAGGAGGAGGTGTACCTACTGCTATGGCGGCTGGAACTGGTACCGCCAGACCGGCTGCTAGAGGACTAGCAGTACGTTTTCTATCTCAATCTTCAAATTGGGCAAAACTAATAGGAAGTAGGGACCTGCTGTCGGTATTGGCGGCCCACCACCACCTTCATTTGGTGGATTCCCCGGTGCAGCTGGAAAAGGAGGTGAGAATTCCATTTACCTTCTATATCACAAACCATCTGACACTATCTAGCACCAGGATTCAGCGGCTTCCCACCCCCACCACAGGGATTCCAACCACCTGGATTCCCGCCAGGACAATTCCCACCCCCAGGAGGACTACCCCCCCAAGGCTTTCAACCACCTAGAAGGTAGATGTGATGGAATATATGGAAGAAGGGGACGGGAAGGCTGGATGAGGCAGAAAATTCATGCAAGTGGCGTTGAGCGGAGTTTGGCTTTCTATATTAAAAAAGCATGTAGTAAACAGCATCACTCCATACTAAATCAAGAATTATGCTGTCACCTCTTTTCTAATAATTGCCCTATGAAATATCTTTCCTAATCCCAATCATCTAATAAAGCCGAAACCTACAATTTCATACAAATTCTATTTTAATCTGCGAAAATACCCGCACGTGACACCTCGATATCTCGGAATCCGCGCCGACAACAACCTTATTATCCAGCTTCAGTCCCGACCTTTCCTCAACCTCCCACACAGCCAATTCTCCTCTCCGCACCATACGCAAACATGGCCGCGTTCATAAAGGCGATCAATGCGAAGATCCGCGCTAATCCGATGCTGAGTTATGTGTGTTCGACTCGTAAGTCTCTTCTTCTCTTCGTAGGGTTCCCGATTTTGGCCGGGGTTAGGAATTCCGGTCTCTCTCTGGGACATTCACGGGGGATTGCAGAGAGTGATGGGACTTTGGAGGCGCCGGGCGGATGAGGAGGTGAAGAAGAGAAGGGAGACAAACAGGGGAATTGGTACTGATATAGAATGATCGATAGATTTCTGGGGCCCGGTCTCGAACTTCGGGATCCCGATTGCGGCGGTCATGGATACGCAGAAATCACCCGAACTGTAAGTTTACTCCCCTCCCGTTAGCTTTCATTTATTGGTGGTCCCTGCTCTGTCTAACACCAACATCAATAGGATATCCGGCAGTATGACGGGGGCACTCACAATCTACTCGGCGACCTTCATGCGCTACTCGCTCGCCATCTCGCCGAAAAACTATCTGCTGTTTCTATGCCATTTCGTCAATGAGGGCTCGCAGCTCACGCAGGGTTATCGCTGGATGCAGTATCACAAGTGGGGAGGTCGGGAAGAGGAGCTGAGATTGAAGGCCAAGGAGAGCGTTAAAAGCTCGGCTGAGAGTGTAGAGCAGGGTTTAGACAGGGTGAAGGAGAAGGTAGAGGGAGTAGTGGGGAGATAGAGGGATTTAGGAGTTGGTGGACAGAGAAGGTGAAAAGAGAGATGGAATGCTTGCTACGATATGTTAACTGATTGATCGATGCTGGTGAAGAGCCAGATAATTGCGACTGATATGGACTTTTGCAATTCATATCATGGGAAAATACAAATGATTATCCCAATATTTTTGGGATATTGTGATAACAACTAGTTCCGAGCAATAATATTCGGATACTCTTGTCCTCCCATTGTCTCAATATTTTCGGGACATTGAAAATATTTCCACTCCAAATCCCACCAAAGAACATACTAGATATCTCACCATTATCCGACTCTCACATCCAAAACCCCCAAAATCCCCAGCTCAAATTCCATAGAATCCAAACCAGTCCCATCAACCCCTCCCGCCCTGCTTTTCCTCCGGCCCTTATCTACCACCTCCCTTCTCTTGAACACAAGCCAGCAGCCAGCAAACGAAACCAAGTAGCTAGCGAAAAGAAAAACGTACTTCATATTTGCATATATATTGAATAACCATAAACCATAAAATAAAATAAAAGCTGTACTTCTGGAGCAGCAGCCAAGAAAATTAAAATAATAAATAATGATGAGAATATTATATACAGTATTGTTATAAGCATTATTGGGGATACCTACTATCTATGTATCTATGTATCTATGTATCTATGTATCTATCTAGGTAGGTAGGTACATATATGAATCTTTACACTTTACATTGTATACACACACAATCCTCTCCAACCGGTGTTTAATCTTCCTCCTATAGGGATCCTATATATTTGCCGCTTCAGTCAGGGGGGTAGTTTTCAATGTTTTACCGTTGCTTTGTCTTGTCTTATTTTTATTTTGTTCTAATTTTATTTAGAGTGTGATAATGATCATGATGATGGTTGTAGGGATCGAAAGACGTTAGGGGGGTGAGGAAAAGAAAGGAAAGGGATAGGAGATTTGCGGGGGTTAAACAATATATGAGGTTTAGAAACTCTCCTTCCATGTTTCATGTTTGAGGGTTGAGGGATCCTAGTAGGAGGGGAGGGAGGAGACATGGAGTTGGTTGAGGATGGATATATTATTTAAAGATGTGTGCACAGATGGAGGTCTAAAAAAAAAAAAAAAAAAAAACCAAAATATACCTTGTACATAAAAAAAATTTCACAGTTTGATAGGATTGGGTCCATATAGTAGGATGAATAGATAAATAGAGATTCAAAGCGGATTATGGTGGGAAAAGTATTTGGCTTCCCATGGATGAGATTGTGAATAAAGCAAGAGCTTCTTACATACGTTGGTATTTGTACTTAAGCATGGATATTATAAAGATCTCAACTCCAGGTATCTATCAATGAGGATCTAGTATTATCGTCGAGGCGATTACAAGATACAATGCTACGACAGCCTAATAAGAGACATGAAGAAATTGGAAAATTGGACATGTAAATGTAAATATAAATATATATAATTTAAAAAAGAGTTGCCTATTTATTAACAACTTCTAAAAGCCATATCGTATCATATCACCAGCGAGTGTTAATCATATTCGTAATTAGCACAATGCACGCATGCTTGCTCGCTAGCAATCCCACCAACTCCACCAAATCCCTCACGACAAGAAAAGAAATGTATAGCTCAGCTACTCGGTATCATAGTATTAAACACAAAGGAAAATTCCCTTCCCTAATCTTCATCTTAATTCCACCCCTTCGGACTTGCAGGCGTTGGGCTCTCTACCCTCCTCTCGCTGGTGACTGCCTGTCCTACGCTCCCGAATCGTTGTTGTTGTTGAGGCGGTAAGCCGGGACTACTTAATGGGCTCGCGTAGGCACCCGGTATAGGAACAGCAGCGTAGGTCTGTTCTCCTGGTGCGGCACTTACGTGTTCAATGACCCTTTCTTTTTGTGGAGGAGCGTCAAATCCACCTTGTTGAAGCTTCGGCGTAGCACTGTGGATTTTAATTGGTGGTGCCTGGAGCGTAAATGGTTTAGAGCTAGGCGCGGAAGAGGTCTCGACGAATCGAGCGCCGGCGAATCCTTCTTCGGCTTGGGACGCGCTGTTGTAGGTTGCGGGTGGGAACCGGGGAGATGTGACTTTACCATAGGATGGAGACATTGGACCGAAGCCGGGGGTATTAGGTGCGGATTGGGTGCGGAGTTGAGCAAGGTAGAGATCGGAACGAGCCTTGTCACGAATGGACATAGATTTGCGTAGGCGTTGCTTAGAGTAGTATCTGTAGAAGACCACGCCATAGATAAGAATTGTGATGGTTTCTAAGACGACTTCGATGATGCAGCAGACGAGTGACCAGGACTAGAGATACGTTAGCTCTGAGTTCAGTGAAGAGGCAATCAATGTTGAAGCCTACCTGCATTCTGCAAACCAATGCATAGTTGACCTTCTCGGAAAAGAGCTCTCTTCTCTTATTGTCGACGCAGGACCATCCCCAAATATCTTTATTGTTGGTATTGTTCTTCGCACCTTGAAGGATACCAGCTGCGATACCCCACATGATCGTGCTGAATATGAAAAATGCAACGGCAAAAAGAGTGTAATAGACTGCTACTTTCTCCGCTCTTCTATGGCCGCCTCTCCAGTAATTGTAGAAGACAACTAGACAAAGGGCGAGAGATATGCAGGACACGACGAGAACGACTATTTGAGGCCAAGTCTTGGTACCTTCTGCCCAAGCAGGGAGGTTATTTCGGGCTGGCAGGGTTTTGGTGGCATTGAAAATGGAGAATGTCATGGATAACATGGAGAGAACGATAAGACTGCAGCTGAAGTTGACGCCTCGTAATAACAGTTTGGCCATCCGAACTCTGATTTTAACTTTCTATATATTGTTAGTTCTGACCCGTCTTCTCGGGAAGGTCAACACTCACCAGGTCCTTCGCTTGCTCCTTTTCCGTCATCTCCTCATGTTTCTCCAAGATCTGCTCCTCCCGGAATGTCGGGCTCAAAGGGTTATCAAAGCGTCTACCTGGAGTCCCGGGTACTTTCATAGCACTCTTCAGAGGAGACGCCGGTGTGAGCGGAACCTCCACTGCGACGCCTTGGGAATTCTTCGAATCATTTTGCGATATGTAGCCAAAGCCAATATCTGAAGGTTGTGCTTGAGCCATGTACGATTGTGTTCTGATTTCCGGGGGATCAGCAAAGGGTGACCGCCCAGTCTCGGATGGTTCGATCGGCGAGTAGACAGCAGTGGCTTCCGCAAAGCGTGGTGTTCGAGGTACTTTAAGAGAGGATGAGGAGGAGGAAACTGATAAAGATCGCTCTTTGGCCAGAGGGGTCGGTCGTTTTTTCTCTTTAGGAACTGGCTGCATGGTTAGCCACTTCAATCCTCACTTGGTAAGGCCTTACTGACAAGACATTCTGGCAAAGGAAACAAGAATCGTTGAAGAGAGGATATAAAAAATGAGAGCGCTCAAGAAAGCGTACCCTTAAGGTGGAAATGCCACAGCAGAAGTACAAGTGTAGTACGAAAGACTGTACGATCAAGTAAATGGCGACAGGGCGAAATTTACGGATAGAGAGACCAGCTATCGAGGAGAAGGGAGCAGGTCTTTGAATAGGTGGGGAGATGGAGGGTTTTGTCTAGGCGCGCGCGCCCTCGGAGGCTAATTTGAGTAATAGTTTTAGACGCTACATTCAAGTATCAGCGAGAATCGGGCGATGGGGCAGCAATAATATGGCGTCCAGACCTTTTTGAGGCAGAAGCCAGGTATCACTGCTCAGTGGAAGCGCTCTGATAGGATATGCCAGGAACGCCTCTGCAGCGGACTAGGTGTCGAGTCTAAAATAGACGCCGAGAACTCGCATTGATTGCGATCTGATTTGATGTTTGGTGATGGTGGTTGGAGAAAATAGACTCTGGTTCATGTACAAGGCTGGCCTGAATGGGGGCAGAAATGTATATCATATATCATTGCAATCCGCACCAAGTCAGGAAGCCCTCCGCCCGAACATCACGGATCTCATGAACAACTGTCCCAAATATGTCGGCATGGGCATGGGCGAGGGCGAGGGCGAGGCCGTACAACGCATCTCCTCTTTCTCGCTCTCTCTTTGGTGCCATGGCAGGCCATTTCGGAGGGACGAGTGAGGAGAAGCCATCTTCCAATGGAGCCGGACATCTTCGCGCCGGCACTACCTTGCCGCTGCTCGAGTCTTGTGGCGATGCGCAGCCAGGGCTCCCGTGTGCCTTGACTGGCCAGAATCATACAATCCTTGGAGCAGGGCAGCAGGGGCGGGGAAAGCGCCGTCTGCAGCAGCGATGTGGTTGGCCGTGGGAGGTGCGCACTACCGGCGAATGGGCCATCGCCCTGCATATCACCTCTTATCTCAGTGTGATAGGTTGCATGCATGATGGCGCCGCTCTCCTCGTTTCGTCGTCGTCCAGAGCAAGTCGGATGGGCCAGGGGCCGCCATGCCGCTTGGGGGATAGGCCGGCGGAGCGTGGGCGGTAAGCGGCTTAGTCACGCCCGTGTCGACGGAGCAAGTCACCTGCTGGCGACGACCTGCTTCCATAAATACATCCATCTTTATACGCGCGCTGTCGTTTTGCAGTATGGACATCTTATTTGAACGCCAGGGGAGACGGGAGTCATCGACGGGATCTTCGACGGGAGACGGCCGTCAATAAAGGAATCCTGGTCGACCCGGGGGACGACCTCGAGTCCACGAGTACAGTAATACCCGCCTTAGTGCTGATTTGGCACCTTGGACACCTTGGAGCTGGGAACACCTACTGTCAGCACCCCCGATTTTAGTGAACCTCACTATTGGCGATTGATGTGGTCTATTTAAAAGTGACCACACCACACACACTCTTTGCGATTCAGGAAATCTTCCGTGCCCGAGTATCTATTCTCGTCCTACCATGAGCGCACCGGGATTTCTGCAATTATATCCCATATATAGGTTTGATATATGCAGCCTAGCTTTAGCTTATTAATATCTCTGTTTTAAGGTTTAATGTGCTTTGGTGGTGTAGAGTAATCCGCGATGGTGAGAAGCTTCCTATTCGCCCTATTCGCCCTATGGTAACGGTCGCGTGTGATACCTATCATATTGGTAATGTATCAGTGGGGGGGCCACAAAATCGGCCTCGCGTCGTCGTTTTGCATCAGGTTTGTACTCGTAAGACTTGGAGTTGCTCATCGTAGCATCATGCGACTTCTAAGTGGTTGGGCGGACAAGCGGGAGGTACTTTCCCACTTAAAGTGCAGGAAGACAACGAAACGATCGACTTCCATGACATCCTCTATATTTCAAGATATCTAATTGGAGCGAGAAAAGTACGATACCCTCCTGTGATGCTTCCCGAAACACTTGCTTTCCAGTTCGCAGCGGCGAACTCCTGTTTCGTTCCCGAGGTGATAGATAACATCCAAAACGATTGACAGAAAAAGGTATACTCATTTTATATTCGTGCACTAACTGGTATTCGACTCCATCTCGAGACGCAAAAGCCATGATCGCGAGATTGAGAATAGCTCCAGAATCCACTTTTGCCCGACACGCAAGTCTACATCGGGGTATCTATTTTCTTCAGAATACCTCCCAAGCCTTAGTTATTTAGTGATGGAACAAACGAATACTTTGCTCAACAAACGTGATACCAAGCTTTTGGGCCGTCTCAATTACGTATTGATCATTTTGACTACCACATGGTGCAGCAATATATTTCGCGCCGGATCTTCCAGCTCTGTAGACGTTGTCGATGAATGGGAACTGGAAATAGTCAGTCAACATTAAGCAAAATCTGGTAGATAACTTACGAATGCATCGCTCGAAACGGCGACCTCAGAAAGCTTATTCAACCACTCACTTCTCTCCTCGTCTGTGAATGGCTGGGGAACCTCTTCGAAAAAGCTCTCGTATCCCTCACGTTCCGGTCCATCCTTGGGTAATTCTCCGCTAACAAGTAAATCAATAGCATTGCTTTTATCAGCTCGCTTTGTACCCTTTTTCCACTTGATACCCAAGACACGAGGGTTGAATCTCAACCACCAGTTGTCGGCCTTCTCACCAGCAAGTCGAGTACAGTGGATTCTAGATTGTTGACCTGCACCCAACCCAATAATTTGCCCATTGAGAGCATAGCATACAGAGTTGCTCTGGGTATACTTCAATGCAATAGTAGCAACTGTCAAGTCTCGGAGAGCGGAATCCGGCAATGGACCGGAATCCTTATTTGTGAGGAGGGAGGTAAAGAACTTCGGCGAAATTTGGATGTCATTTCGGTGTTGAGTGAGAGTAACACCATATACTGATCTCGATTCTTGAGGAGGTGGCTGGTAATCTGGGTCCATTTGAAGAACCAAATACTTACCAGCCTTCTTCTTTGTCAAGATCTCAAGAGCTTCTTTTTGGTAACCAGGTGCAATGATTCCATCGGAAACTTCTCTCGAGATGATTTTTGCGGTGGGGACATCGACAATGTCGCTCAATGCAATAATATCACCAAAGCTGCTCATACGATCAGCACCACGGGCTCGTGCGTATGCCTGCGCAAGTGGGGACTCCTCCAGACCCTCAATATCATCCACCATATAAACCTTTCGTTCGTCGGCGGTAAGAGGTACGCCAATAGCAGCACCGGCGGGTGAGACGTGCTTGAAGCTGGCAGCAGCGGGGTGCCCAAGTGCTGTCTTCAACTCCTTGACCAAGGGCCATGCATTGAGAGAATCCAAAAGATTGATATATCCCGGAGAGCCACAAAGAATCTTGAAAGGGAGGGGACCCGACTTTACATAGGCAGTAGCTGGCTTTTGGTGAGGGTTTGCTCCATAACGAAGATTCGTTTGTTGCTGGCTATTTCCTGCGTAATGCTTTCGGAAGAAGTCTGAAATAGACGCATCATAATCCGCTGTATGCTCAAAAGCTTTCAAGGCATACAAATTCCTCGTACGTTCGGTGACTTCGCCCTTCTCTAATTCCTGCAAGAATTCTGGGTAGTCTGCTGGATCGCTCAAGATTGTGACACGGGCGTGGTTCTTGGCAGCAGCTCGAATCAATGTAACTCCTCCAATATCAATCTCTTCAACAGCTTCGGGAATTGTAACATTGATCTTCGAAACTGTGTCTTTGAAAGGATAGAGATTGCAGATAACATAGTCGACTTTGTCAATGTTCTGCTCTGCGAGGTCTTTTTCATCGGACGCGAGATCGCGTGCAAGAATACCGGCATGGACGGCTGGGTGGAGGGTCTTGACTCTACCAGCAAGAATTTCAGGGGAGTGGGTGATTGCAGAGATGTCTCTAGAAATAGAAATTAGAAAAAAAGTCTCCTCAGAACTCTGTACCATACTCAACAGCGAAACCAGACTCTCTGATCATCTTCGCAGTACCACCGGAAGCCAGGAGGCGGACATTTTGCTTGATCAATCCCTTTGCAAGATCGAGTAAGCCTGTCTTGTCATAGACAGAGATAATTGCTATTCGTATATCAGCAGGAAAAATAATACACCTCCCCATAGCCTCCCCGTCCCTACCTGTCTTCGTGCTTGTAGACATTTTTTATTATCGAGGGTGCTCTAGTTGCAATTGATGTTAATCTTTGCAGAGAGCGATATATACAAGCAGCTTTCGGGTACTAACCAACCATGTAAGTGTGTGAATTTGAAGAGGTAAATATTTGTTGCTAATTTGATTGGTGGGGCAAGATTTTTGTGACGATCTTGGAGGGGCTTCCGCCTTGATTGCAAGGCTACACGATACTTATAAATTTCAACAGCGCACTAATCCTAATGAGACTAGCACCCAAATACGCGAAACCGAGCCTTCAAAAAGGTTTCTCAACGCTCCAGACAGAACTTTTCTTCTTCACAAATTCTTCGAAAGAAGAACAACGCTAAACCACATTCTCAATAAAAGCATTTCCTGTGAGAAACCCGTCGTTACTTCGGTGGTGATGTGAGGTTCCATGACCTACGGAAACCGTCAGCAGAATGGAGAATGATTTGTCGATCCTGGGTGCGGCGTTCTTCTTTTCTTCTGTGAAGAGGGCTGCAAAGATTGGCTGGACATATCCTCTTCGTGGAGGAGGTGGCTGTATGGTCTTCTATTGTATTGAATACCGGGCCTGGAAGGCTAGGAGAGGGTATGAGGGTGTGGCTGCCGTCACCGTAACCTTTATTTGATGACTGACGGGCCGGAATGTTTGAAGATAGTGTCGATCAATTGCCTCACACTCTTTAAAGTATTTTGACCAATTGCTTTCCATCTCGATGTCCGCCTATGATGCTCTTTTTCTCCTCATTCTTATTGATCTTCTTCATCTGACCGAGGGAAGGCTTGGGCAGCCCTTTGTCAATCGAAACATGTGGCGTGCTATAAAGAATGTATTAAGTTTATTTATGAGCACTCCTCTTCCAGCATGTTGATACTATTGTCATTTATAATTCATCGTAAGCTGTTCATTTGTAATGCCATTGCATACCGTAAAAGTTGACATGGTTTACCATTCTCATCCTTGGCGAGCAGACTTTGCCCGAGGTCTTCTATCTCATGGAGAGATATCTTTTGGATTTCCTGAAGAGAAGTTAAGCCGCTTAGATACTCAAGGTAGTTATAGCTATATAAAATACCTATCCCATAAACCTAGACAGGCATCTAATGTACTACCCTGATTCCAATCATCGGCCCTCTCTTAGCAGTAGCGGAGTCACAAGATGTTGCGGGGCATACCCAGGTATCTGTACAAGGAGCGTCATAATTTCTCCATGGGGAAGCTGTCTCTTGACATAACAGCCGAGAAGTCGAGGAAGTCGGGCCGTTGGTTTCATATTCAGAAAGTCCGGTGTGGTGACGGTTGTCTGACAGAATAATGTGTCGTTTTGCGGCCGGGTTGGATGACCTTATCTGACTGGTCAAACCCAAACCAGTGTCTGCTGGTCTTGAGAGGGGAATATGGTAAAGGGTCTGGATGAAATGGAACGTTGTAGGAAAGATATTGTACTAACTAAAAGAAAGGATAACGGGTACTAAATTGTACATCTTGGGTCATAGACAGTGGGTAGAACCACAAAGGGAGGACCAGCAGTAAGGAGGCTAAGCTCAGACTTTGATAGGGGAGATTGAGTGTAAAGCACGAGTTTATCTTACCAATCTGATCTTAGAATCCATTGCCTCGAGATTGAGCGTGATCTCTGAAATAGGTCCCATGAAGTGCGACTGCAGCAGATCTTCGACTTATGCAGAACACTTGGAAGTGCCCTTCGATATCAACGATTGCAAAACTGTCAAGCCGGAGAACCTCCGGGATCTGTAGCTAGTGGGTTTCCCCATATTATTATAGACGCGTACCATAATCCCACTGTACCGTATTTGTTAATCTGGCCAAGGACTCCGATCTACACTTTAGCTCGAGATCCAAGTGAGGGCATGAAACTCGAGACTCTTGAGTCACGACGAACTCGCCTCCGACCATCGTGCCATTAGCCCTACAAAAACGAAATGTACTAATCTCTTGTAACCTCTATATAATCCAGTATGCTTGGTCATCCCATTATCATTGCCTTGATAAAAGGAGGTGTGAGTGAAGGGATTCCTTGAGAGAACTGAGATTGCGTGATCCCACTGGCTTTAATATCGGTATCAGGGATCGACTGAACGTAATCTGGATAAGGGCACTCTCACCAATGGGAGAAATACTGTGAGATGGTGAACATGCCAATCGTGCAAGGGCCCGCGCATAATTGCGTTGCATTGATGGATCGCAGGGGTCGAGGCGCAGGAACCCGCTGGGATATAGAGGTGGCTGCGTCAGTCCATCTACTACTAGGTTTGGATAACGGCTTTACAATGGCCATTACAGGCACGAGCCAGTTGTTCTCCGGTGGAAGGGCCAGGGAAGGAATGGAGAAGTGCGGTTTGTAAATTTTGACTTGGCCATGTGTTGTGCCTTTTCGCTGTTTAATTGCCTTCATTTTGGATATATTTCCAAGATGAGCATCTGCAACTCCAGCCCAAGTCGTTTACTGGATAGAGATATGGCGAATTCACCATGGGGCGCACGCTCACTTGCTAGAAGTAGATTGCTGTCCTGCAGCGCGTGAACTGGGGTGGGAGGAATACCCGGCAGCCTCAATCTCCTACTGTGTGCCGTCAATACAAGAGTGCCGGGGGAGCGATAGTGAATACTGGATCAACGGGGAATTAAGCACGCGAGGGAAGCACATATATTGTTGCGTCGACACTCCAGATTTGTGTTTTCCTCCTCCATCCACGATCAACTTACACTCTTTTGACCAGCTAATATTCGATCTCTCGAACCACCTACACACACTCTCTTCCAACCACACACTACCATCACCACCTGTCAATCCACCATACCAAACAACCAAACTTCAAAAACCCCCCAAACCATCAAAATGCAGTTCACCAACATCGTTGCCCTTACCCTGGCGGCTTTCGCATCTGCTGCCGTTGCCACCGAGTAAGTAGATGCTCTCTTCTGCATTCTTCTGCATTCTTCTGCATTCGAACTGTACTGATTACATCCACTAGGACCGTCACAGTCAATATTTGTGCTGCTTCTCCCACCGCCGCCTCTTCGTACGTGGTTAAGCCAACTGTTGCATCTACCGGTGTCGCCGTTGTCCCAACTGCTAGCACCAGCCCGATCGCCTACGCTGGTGCCGCATCCATGAACGGTGTATCTGCTCTTGGCATGATCATCGCTGGTGGTGTGGCTCTCGTACGTTCGCCTTTGATGTCCCAGATACTTGCTTACGCTAACGTCATGCCTCCAGTTCCTATAAGCGCTTCTCATCTTCTCATATTTAAGCCTCGACAGAGCATTGACCTTAGTCGTGGCATTCCTCCTTTAATATTTGACCGATGACCTTTCGATTCTTTGATGGCAAAAAGATACCCGTGGTCTGCACTTGCGAGCAGTGTGTAGGAAGTTGGGAGACTTGAGCTAGACGTGGAAGGGATCTGTGATGTGCTTTGACATCAACAAATTCTCTTGTACATAATTCATTGCGAGACACCATCCAAAAGAAAAATTGCGTGCCGTGCTTGAACGTGACCATGGGACTCAATCATCGATGTACAGCACCATAATCATAGCCGATTAACAAGACTTAGAATACACAACTGAACAAAGTAGACTCTACACATCATAGCAACACAATATGACAGCTCCCGGACCAAATTATATGGCATTTTGGCAAACACAGGTACACGCCCAGTCCGCGGGTTGACTAAGTGAATGTACAATATTCGCGGTACTCGTACAGATTCGAATGGAAGCTCGCAGTTCATCTCAGCGCTAATGACAAGGCGAGTTCAACGATCTATGGTAAGAACTAGGTCAACAACGCCTCGAAATCGTGTTCCTGCAACTATACAGTCTTTGATTCGCTACTAAGAGAATGCTGCACTGTTAGTGAGGAAAGGAAGTGTGACGAGGTGTCCTGACGACTAGGATACGCGAGAATACTCGAGGTTTATGCAACAGAAACACCAAAGTGTCGCCTGCATCCTCCTAGCAACATAATGGCGCATCCATCACACCGACTCCTCTCACGGAGGCTCTTCCAGCCATCCTCCGTATTCCCCAAAATACGGACTCCTCTGGGTCGCACATTTCGAGCTCCAATTCCCAAAACACCAGCTCGACGAAGCTACGCTACAGGAGAAAGCGGCCCTAATCCACGCCCGGGTCAAAGCCCCTTCAAAATCTGGCCTTTTGTCGCAATCACACTCGCTGGGTCAGGAGCCTACGTATTAATGGTCAAAAGTCGAGCTGGTACGTTGAATTGGGCCGCCCCTATTCCTAATTACTCTCTCCTTTTTCCAGTCTCGATTCGAGAGCCGCTTTAAGAAAGCTACTCGTAGCTTCTGAAGCGAACATCCAACGTTCGACAGGGTGATTTCATTCATAGTTTTCGAACCGCACTGATATTTCTCGTGGGAATAGATATGGCGTCAGCGAACGAACAAATCGCCGCTCCTAAGAAAGACGTCCCTACTTTCTCGCCCTCCAAGGTCACCGTGCTCTTCGTCCTCGGCGGCCCCGGTGCGGGAAAAGGAACACAATGCGCGAATCTCGTGCGCGACTACCACTTCACCCACCTCGCAGCTGGGGATCTCCTGCGCGCTGAGCAGGACCGCGAAGGGTCCGAGTTTGGAGATCTCATCAGAGACAATATTAAGAATGGGATTATCGTACCTATGGAGATCACAGTCCAGCTGCTGGAGAATGCTATGACGGACGTCATTTCTAAGAGTCCAGATAAGAGGGGGAAGTTCCTCATCGATGGATTCCCAAGGAAGATGGATCAGGCGCTGAAGTTCGAGGAGTCGGTTTGTCCGTCGAAATTCGTGCTATTCTTCGATTGCCCGGAGGAGGAAATGCAGAGGAGGTTGTTGGAGCGGGGGAAGACGAGTGGTAGGGCGGATGATAATGCGGAGAGTATCAAGAAGAGATTCAAGGTTTTTGTGGAGACCAGTATGCCGGTCGTGGATTACTTTGATAAGGAGGGAAGGGTTGTGAAGGTTGTGGCTACGAAGACTCCGGAAGAGGTTTATAAGGAAACGAGGCAGAAGTTGGAGGAGAGGTTAGGGAAGAATTTCTAGGTTGTGGCCGCGAGCCACGTAGATGACATAGAAAATTAGATATAGGTTTCGGCCTTCGTTGATTCCACTCGTGTAGATTACAGCGGGCATGCTCAATGCATTCTATTTGTTTGATGCTCATTATCAAGCTCCTATTGCTGCTTCCTTCACAGCTTGACCCTACATCATACCAGATGCTATGCAAACCAAAGTATGAACATCTATAACGCCAAGGGGACGAGATTGTTTTTCGATGAAACAGAGATCTGCAGACAATCCATCGCCAATTTCACTGCTCAATCAGTGCCCATCTCGACAATGTTATCCCGTCCACCAGTCCTTCGTCCAGCACCCATACCCGTAGCTCCAGCAACTTTCCTATCAACCTCGTGCAACTCGCGTTCCTTCTGAGTTTCAGCTTGTTGTCGTTCTCTGCTAATAACCTCCTTCACGCTCCTCAAACTCTCCTTCCACTGATCCAACCTCGTAGCGACTTCTCTCCATTGCTTATCGCCAAATACTCGGTATGTAGTTCTGTGAACCAGGAACATTTGTTTTTGTTGAGAAAGCTTACCCTCAACTAACCCTGCCCGAATTACATCAATAACCCACATCTCTACATCTTCCGAAGGAACTTGGAGAGCCTTCGCGATCCTTCTATATTCGAGTTCTCGACTGTTGGTGCTCGCCGCAAGGCTTGCCAAGGTAAGAAGTCTCATCTTTCGGTGGAGTTTGCTATTGTCTAGACCCTCATCCTCAATGAAACCATCATGTTCGTCCCGGAAGTCATTATAGTCCTCAAGTTCCTTCTCTGACAAGATCTCTAACAGTTCGGAGTAGACAGGGTGGGAGTCGCTAAGAGCTTGGATTGTTGGGAGAGATGTGAGGTCATTAAAGTCGAAATGGTTACTAGAAAGGAGAGCGATCCTGAGTGCGCGCAATGAAAGCTTCTGTGCTTCGGCGGAGGAAATTTCTGCCGTATTTTTAGGGTCAAAAGTGTGAAGAGCCTTGAGAATGTATTGGTAGGATTGTCTGAATAATGAATTAGCAAAAGAGCCTTTGCGTTGCTTAATAGTCAAGCCTACTCTTCGTCACCAGAATCTTCTGCTACATCTGCGATTTGTCCAAATAACTTGCGCTGATCTTCCTCGTCCACATCCCACTCGACAATCCAAGAATCTAACTTTTTCAACTGTGGTCGCAACATCTCGAACAATCCACTGTTCTTGACCAGTCGCAAAATCGCCTGGAAGACATTGAATCGAACATCGTTGTCAGGCTTTAAGAGGTTGAAGACCGTCGAGAGGATATTGAGCGCAAGGCCAGAGCCGTTCGCAGGTGATGAGGTGACCGGCTTTGAAAGATTTTCGCAAATTCTGGGGAGGAAAATGTTAACGCTTGGAGATTGGATAACGAGGTAAACAAGTAGGTTATATGCAGCTGTGAATTCCTTCTCCGGGGAAGAATTCAGTACTGTTGACGCAGTCACGAGTTTCTTCAAGACTTCGTCCTTTTTATTCTCCTCCAGGAGGGGTTGAATTTCTGGGCCGACGTTAAGGTATTCTGCCAACTCTTGAGCAAGATCGGCGAAACTGCCATCGATAAATACTTGCTGCGTCGATGGGGCCATATTGTAGATACACGCCGGTAGTTGAGGGTTGTAAATCGTTGGTCTCGCCCTTCTCCAACGAAGGCATTTGGAATTTGATGTGGGATGTTGCGGGACGCTAAATCAGGGCTAATCCCAATTTGATCAGTCAACTGCATTTTATGTTTTAAAAAAGTATTTTTATAACTATATGCAAATTATATTCTTGAAAACAGATTAAAAATATAATAATTTTAAATCTCTATATATCTTATAATTTATAAAATTCATCGGCTACATGTTAATGCCCTAAGCCGTTTCCGCCGTTATATAGCCAACATCACCTCACCAAGTGGCAGCTCGATCTCGAACATACAATTTCCTCCTCTTTCTCTAGGGAAACATCTATTACTCTATGGTCGTTCACTTGACATGACAACAGCTTTCAAGTACAACGAAAGCCTGTACCGCCAGTTCTCGACCATTACAACTTCGACTATAGAATAAACACCTTCTTGCTCTTTTGGTCCAAAGCAAGCGCACGTGACAAAATGGATCGGGACGAGACTTTTCCTTGTGTCAATCGCGCTCTTTTCCTCATCCAGCAAGCCTGAATCCCTGAAGGTATCGACGACATCCTTTGACCTCAACGCTCTCGCCTTGGGACACCGACCACGACGTCCCTGGAGTTGAATCAACCTTACCTAGAGTTTCGTCCGGCGTATTCAAGCTGAATGCTCTTTGGTCTTATCTACAACCTTGCGGCTTGTTGTCCTTCTAAGACGCAAGAGTTGATTCTGCCTCGGTCAAGGTAAGCTTGACTTCAAAACTCTGTCTCAAAAGCTCACATATCCTAGAATCTCTGCGAAATCACTTCCTGACGTGCTATCGTTATCGCTATGCTAGAAGAACCTTTGATATACAAAGAAAGCCACGAACGGGTGTACTGCTCCTACCAAGATCGCTTCCTAAAAAGGAGTCTCGCCCCCTCCGAATATAAAACCACGCGATCCGGCAAACTATATATCCCGTTTTATAATAGGGAAAGGCTAGAAAATGAAGTGGCTTGCCTGAAGTACATCAAACAGGAAACAGATATTCCTGTACCTGAAGTTCTTGACGCATATGAGGAAAATGGTTCATTTTTTGTGTGGACCGCGCGTGCCAAAGGCATCCCTCTCAATGCGCTTGAACATGAAGACCGATTAAAAGTGTTTCCCGAAATTCATAAACACATCAACACGTTGCGAACGCTGCAGTCGAATACGACAGGCGGCCCATCAGGCATTCTCTGTCCACCTTATATAGTCACAAATCATTGTGATCGCAATACAATATGGCAGCGGATTTCAGCCAAGGATTCCAAATACGTCTTCTGTCATCGCGATCTTTCAGGTTCAAACATTATGGTCGATCCTATAACATTCAAGATCACCGCGATTCTCGATTGGGAATTTAGTGGATTTTACCCACAAGAACATGAGATACCTTTCTACGTAAAGCCCATACCAGCAGGCGCTCAGCTAAGGTACTTTCCTCGAACGGTTAAGCTGATGGAGCAATTTTGGGAGGATTCTACTTGTCTGAGAGAGAACTGATCAATACACAATTCAACTTGAGCGCATGTGGTATTACTAGGCATGATTGTCGATCAGCAAACTATCTGACAGAGCTGACTCAAAACAGCTCGACTTCTACGTTTTCTTTGCATGAGCTGTAAGTGGATCCGGATGAAGGTCTAGCGCATTTCATCACCGACCACCCCACGTCTGGCACGCTCTCTCTAACTCTTCCTTTCACCTGTATCCAGCGGTAATATAAACCCACTTGTTATCCCTTCTCCTTTCAGTCAATATGGCCCCTCGGCAAGCAAACCAAAATATCCAAAAAGTTGGGCGCCAACGCTCAGTGCCAAAACACGACAGTAAGCCATTCGCACCGGTCTTGTGCTTTGACTGATGTTAATAGAAACGCGGCCACAAGGTATCAAGAAAGAACTCCCACAACCTTCTCCTCGTAAAAGCCTACGCCTACAACGCCGCCAGGAATCACTGTATCCAATTTTGCTGCAAGTTTATGGTTATAATTACTTCTTCTCAAGCATGTTCAGTTCTCAACCTTAGCGGCCACCAGCAAACATAACCACGCCTCCAGAGGTCACCTATTTAAAGCATGATTGATCTATGAGGACCCATTTTTCTATTCTACCATGATAAATTTTTCAAAATAGTCTTCCAATTCCCGTACAGCCTTCGACCCAAACTCTGTAATGGTCGCGATCCACCCATCAGGACGGAGCACTACCACAGCACCTCGAGTAACATCAACTCCATACCTTACATGAGCAGTCTGCTCAGGATCGTAGAACACCTTTCCAACAGGTGTAACACCAAGAAGCTCAAAAGCTGAAGGTCCAATCTTAGCTGAAATTGTCAGCCAAGAGATGATCAAGTCCGCCTTTGGAAAGAACTTTGAACAGGATATGGCTTCAGAGAGCGATTTCAAAGGCAAAGCTGTCTTCTCTGGATCTCCAGCAAATACCACAATGTAAAACTTTGCGACATTCGGAGTTTCTTTGTGTAGTCTTGTTATCTCAAAAGTTCCTGGTTTTTGAAGCTTCACGTCTGGCCCTCTCTGTCCTGGACTCACAAGGAGTGCGCCTGCTGAGCCCTCTACATTGAGTATATTGCTATCAAACGCAATGCTCAACCCAGAAGTAAACATCGAAGCTTCCTGAAGCACAACACCAAGTGTTTGATTCGGATCCGCATTCGGATCTCCCTGCCAGTCTTCAGGTAATTGCATTGTCATTAATCTCGAGATATCTTTATCGTAGTCGATAAGTTTCTGTACATTCGGTCGCCTTTCGTTTTCGTATGTCTCTAACAATGAGGGATGTGCCACTCTGCGCAGAATAAGAGAGAGTTTCCACCCGAGATTCACGGCGTCGTGAATACCAGTATTCATCCCTTGAGCGGCTCCGGAGCTGTGAGTATGACAAGCGTCACCAACAAGGAATACACAACCTTTTACAAAGAAATTCCTCGCAATCCGTTGGCCAACAGAATACACTGTAAACCAATCAACCTGTTTGAACTCCAGCTTGAATGGCTTCACAGAAGCAATAGCCTCAGCTATCGCAGCCTCTTCATTAAATTCAGGGTAAGCTTTCTGTCTTTCGGCGGTGAAAGCAAAGCCGATCCTCGTGGCTCCATGATCTAGAGCGACCCAAAGCACATTTCCATGAGTTGGCGACTCAATCGCTCCGTAGCCTCGACACTTCGGCATGTCGGTTTCGATGATACCATCTATCCTTACCCATTTATCTTCTGTCGTACTTCCATCGAAAGGTATATCCAATGCTCCTCTCACAAAAGATCTCCCACCATCTGCCCCAATCAAGTATTTGCATCTTACAATCCTCTCCATCCCTGTTACACAATCTCTCACTACTGCTTTAACCTTGTATCCATCACTCTCTACCTCATCCAAAACCTGCAAACCAACCAATTCCTTCTCCCCTTCCAGTTCCCCTCCTAACTCTCGTAATCGTTTCCTAAAGATATCCTCTTGGAACTTCTGTCTCAAGACCAATGCAAAATTCCATGTCGTATCCCCCATATTCTCCATAAATGCCCATCCCCTCCCTTGCACCTCTTTCCCATCCTTGTCATAGTTGACAGTTTTCCTACAAGCGAAACATTGTTGTGCTAAGTCGTCAGCGAGGTTTAGTTGGTCTAACATTTCCGAAGTGCGAGGGAATAGGGTTATGGCGCGTCCGTAGGTGTCTTGGATGGATTTGGGGTGTTTTTCGATGATGGAGATAGTGAGTTCAGGATAAAAGGAAAGTTGGATGGCAGTTATGAGACCTGGTACTTGGATTAGTTGGAGGAAAAGGATGAGAGGTGGATCTTATACCGACTGGACCGCCTCCTACTATGAGGGCATCGACTTGCTGGACCTCTGGATCTTGGTCCTCCATTATGGCTGGAGAAAAGTGGGATCATAAGTAGTAATTGGATGCTGGAATAAAGTCAGAGAAGACCAATACATTAGAAGGGGATTAGAATACCATATCGTTAAGTGAGATAGGCGTCGAAGGATATGCACCTAGGCGGGGAAACCCCATTTGGTCAATGACCGGTATATGAAAACTGTTTGGAGATAGATGCAAACAACCGATGCCTTGAATAGCTGGAAATTTGTAATTATGAGATCGTTAAAAGCTCAAAAATTATCATAAAAGCATTAAGCTGAAGCAATCGTTCTACAATTATCCCATAATCATATAACATCCATTAATCTTGCTTTACTCAACCTTGACTGCTCTCTTAACCTGCCTACAACTTACGTGTCCAGGAAACGATACAAAGAATATCCACAGCAGGGTCCCTGCACTAAGGATGTGAGTAAATACATAACCTCTAAGACACGCTTAATCGAAGAGAAGCTACCCTTTTTCCAAACCTTCCATTAAGCAAGAGAACCAGTCAGGTGAGTGAACAGAAGATCTGGCTAACAAGTCTTGCCAGACACCATCTTGATCAAGAAAGCAAAGCGATCAAATAAATGCAGCATCGATTGAGACTTGGTAGATTCGGATGAAGCTCGAGTCATCGAACTTTGGGAAGGTCACGAGAAAGAATGTACTTACATGTAGATCCAAATTGGACGTCAAAATAGGAAGCTGCACGGATACGTTACATATCTAGGTAACTGTGAAGTCTCTTTGAAACGAGATCATATGGCCATAGAGATACCTACTTTATCCCGAACTGGACATCTGGGATCCGGCAGTCCACGCTACCCCGCTCTTATGGCAAGCTTGGAGTATCCTGATCGTCCATTGCCTTGTCCCATCGGACCTGAACCAAATCACAGCGGCTATCATCCTGGACCTTCATGCATTTGACATTCTCAACCCGTCTGCATGCATCACGGTTCGGTGTTGCGTCTCCCGAGCGGGTGACAGGGAAACTCCGTCGTTGCTGAGTAGAGTCGACATTCTTATGAAGCTTATGAAAGGTATGAAAGGAGTGGGAGGAGCTACCCAACTTCATTTCTACGCCTGAGGTCGTAGAGTAGTCTACTATCGGCCTCGAAGGATTGAATCCTCCAAGTTAAGCATGAATTAATAGTGTTCCTCTTGTACCCTCTACAGAAATAGATCGTCTTATTCCAGCTCACCTTGAAAAGAAAACGAAGTTCGTTGAAATGAGTTTTTTCTCAGATCTCTTTTCCTTTCTCTTCGCACTTTTAAATCCGACGTCGACGCCTCTGCCCCAGGACATCGACAGTATATCTACCTCTTTTCTAGACCATGATTCTCCTATCAGTAGATTCTGGGGTCAGACTTTCTTAAAGGAAAATATTCCCTTTATCGATATACCAGATCTCAACATCCAATCAGTCTATTATTATAGATGGAGTTCAATTCAGCGTCATCTTAGATACACTACCGCTGGGTCGGGGTATATCTTGACAGAATTCTGTCAACCCGTTGGCTACGCACAAGCGTTCAATACTATTGACGCAGCTGCTGGACATCAAATTGATGAAGCACGATGGCTTCGAAGCAATTTCTATACCGATGATTACATTCAAATATACACCCGCGGCCCCGGAAACTCCACTCAGTATACTCACTGGATCCTGGATGCCCTATTTCGACGCTCTCAGGTCAATGGAGATTCACAATTTGCAGCAGATCAGTTATCTGACATGGTTCGACTATTTGAGGAGTGGGCATATACTTTTGATCCGACGGTTGGGCTTTACTACTTCACACCAAATTTTGATGCGCAGGAATTTAGTCTTCCAGGATTTGTCGTCGCACCGCCGTCCGATCCTTCAAGCAATCATCAACTCACACTTGATGGCCCAAATACCTACCGACCCAGTCACAATGCTTACATGGTTGCCAATGCTTTTGCAATTTCCACTATTGCTACTCAAGCTGGAAATGCGGACATCGCTTCGCAGTACTCACAAGTCAGTAATGACATTGCGGCCGCTATGTACACCCATCTTTGGGATCCGTTACAGCAGTTCTTCGTAGATGTCATACGAGACAACAATCCAAATCTTACCAGACTCAGCGGGAGGGAAGAGGTTGGTCTGTATCCTTTTTGTTTTGGCATCGGACTGGACCCCAGCTACACCAACCCTGCAGCTCAGTCATTGTTTGATACCCAGGGCTTCATGACTACATATGCACCCACAACCTTGGAAGTCAGGAATCAGTATTATGATGCTGCAAAGCTCGACGACTACTGCTGTTATTGGAACGGTCAATCATGGCCATTCTCTACAGCACATACTCTGAAATCCTTGGCTGCGATATACCAGACTCTTCTTTAACTGCGGAGCAATATGTACAATATCTAAGCATTTATGCCTCTACCCAACAAAAGGACGGACAGCCCTATGTTGCAGAATCTCACTCCCCAGTTGAAAATGCATGGACAGCAGACAGTACCAACCATTCCGAGCACTATGATCATTCAACGAATAATGATGATGTGATCACCGGACTCCTAGGTATTATCCCAGTCTGACGACATCCTTCAGATATCTCCAATAATCCCCTCCAACTGGACGTATTTCGCAGTTGAAAATCTCCCTATGGCAGCCCGCGCTCAAGAGTGGAATATGATGGCCTGGATGGCAATCGATATATAACTCTACAATATAAGGGTAATGGGTGCTCTAAGAGAGAAGAAGTAAAAGTACAGGGCGAGGCACCCTTTATGGTGGCCTCGCTTAGGGTAGCCCGAACCCTTGTAGCCTGAGGCTGCAAGGCTATAACACTCCCTTATCATGGACATTTAATTACCATTCTCTACGATGTTAACGGCACAAGATATAATCAAGGAAGTGGCCTCACGGTTTTTGCAGACGGGACACAAATCTATCAAGGCACCAGCCCATCAGCAACAATTGGCCTCCCCGCAACTTATTCAATTCCAGAAGCTACTCCAATTAATATAGCGGCTAACCCCATCGGAATCAACGCACCAGACTCCTATCCACTCGCTAGCGCAACATATACCTACTCAACTGACGACCCTTACAAAGCGATTGATGGCTACCTCTTCTACGACGCTGTTCCAGACAACAGATGGACAAACTACCAATCTCCTTCTCCAAACGATACTCTTATAGTAACATTCCCCCGACTCCGAAAGGCCTCCTCCGTCACACTAGCTCTATATTACGACATTTCTCGAAACGGTTCTGTCGATCTTCCATCTCGGATTGAAATCTACGGTTCCTCGGGTCTCATCTCCACCATCTCTTCTGGCTTCTTAGCAAACGATAAGAATACCTTTTCGTTTCCTGAAGTTGAAACAGATGTTATTGCCGTGAATTTATTCAACAATGGGAATTTTTACGTAGGGATCTGTGAGTTGGAAGTTTGGACAGATCCCGTGACTGGGCCGGAGTATTTCGCTGTAGATACGTTTTTGACAGATGCAAAAGTTGTGAACGATGTTACTTCGACAGCTACAAGTAATGGAGCTGTAGTAGGAGGCCTGAGTGCAGAGAGTTTGGTTGCATTCAGTGGGGTTCAGAGTGACGATGTCGGAACCAAGGTGCTGGGCTTGTGTTATTCCAACAACGGGACAGATACCGTATCAATTGATGTGAGAATCAATCAAGTCAGGCAAGGGAGTTTATCGCTAGGCCCTACAGGTGGAAGTTATGAGTCAGTAACACTGAATGTCGAGTTATCTCGAGGGAGTAATTTCGTTACCTTGGTAGGAGGCTCGAATGGCATCCTCCTCGAGACCCTCAATATATCCTAATATACCCACATTTAGTATTATACATTTCTTGTATATAATTTGAGGCTGTTATTGGAGCTCCAATAGAGAAACACCTACTCAGGCCAAGAGCCACTGATAGCTCGCTCAGGGGTGTTTCCGAAGTGGGTGGCGTCACAGAAGACGGGTGAGATAACAAGGACGATAAGCCTGCCTATAAGTAAACCAATAATAAGAAAGAATTTTAATAAAAAAGACACAATAACGCCGCTCCCCGCGGGGGCAATTCGCAATGGGCCATGGCTGACGGAATATCTATCTATCTCCCACCAACCTCTAAACCCAACCCCCCCTTTCTTCCCTCTCCCCCCCCCCTCCTCCTCACACTTGCCATCTTTCACCATCTCCAACCCTCCAATTCTCCAATTACACACACAATACAGCACAACACAACGCAACCAACACCACACCCGGAAAAAAAAAAACTAACAAACAATGCCAGACTTCGACCTCCTGGTCCTCAACGGCGTGGTAGTCACCGCCACGGAGATCGGGAATTTCGATGTCGCGGTGCGAGACGGCAAGATCGCGAGGCTGGTGCCGAGGGGCGAGTTGGGCGAGTTGGAGGTCAAAAGGGCGGCGAGGGTGGTGGATGCAGAGGGGGGATGGGTTATGGTGAGTAGTTCTTCTTGGGTTCGTTAGTTTGTTGTGCTGTGCTTTCTAGGGGAGAGGTGAGATGTGGGAGGGCGAAGGAAAGCTGATGAGCAATGCTTGTGGTGGTGGTTTAGCCGGGAGGTGTGGATGCTCATGTTCATCTAGGTGAGTTTTGGGGTTTGAGTTTGGGGGAGTGGGGGGGTTCATATCTGGATTCGAGATTATTTATTTGAGACTGGAGACATGTTGATGAGGACATTAATTAGCGGAGCCGGCCTTGTTTGGCAAGGGGAGAAGTGCGGATGATTATGAGACTGGTATGTTATGCCTGTCACGAGAGGAAAGTTAAAAGTAGTATTGGATTTTATATTGAATGTTTCTAGGCACTCGATCGGCGATAGCAGGAGGGACTACAACCGTTATAACCTTCGCACCGCAGTGGAAAAGCGAGCCCTCTCTGCTCTCCTCTCTCTCCTTAACACATGCCCGCGCATCTAATAACTGCTATTCGGACTACGCCTTCCATCTCATTTGTTCTAACGCCGGCCCAGTTGCCATATCCGAGTTTGCGGCACTGAGAGAAGCGGGGATTTCTTCGCTGAAAATCTATATGACATACGAAGCGTTGCAGCTCGGTGACTCTGAGATTCTAGACGTGCTGTATGAGGCTCGCAAACACAAGATCGTCACAATGATTCATGCCGAAAATGGGGCTATGATCGATTGGACGATCAAGAAGTTGGAGGAGAAGAAGCTGTTTGATCCGAAATACCATGTGAACTCTCATCCTCCTATTGCGGAAGTGGAGGCGACGTATAGGGCCATTAGTCTGAGTGATTTTCTAGATGTGCCGATCTTGATTGTGCATGTGTCTTCGCCCGCAGCGGTGATGCATATTAGGGACGCACAGAAGAGAGGGTTACCGGTTTATGCGGAGACTTGCCCACAGTATCTGTTCTTGACCAGGAAGGATTTGGATAAGCCGGGATTTGAGGGAGCGAAATGCGTCTGTAGTCCGCCGCCGAGGGAAGGAGAAGAGGACCACGAAGCGATTTGGAAGGGCCTTGAGGATGGCACTTTCACGGTCTTGAGTTCCGACCATTGTCCGTTTCTTTATGATGACACGAAGATTGGGAAGAAGGCTGTCATTAGTGAGGAGTTTCCGAATGGGCATTTCAAATATATCCCGAACGGCTGTCCTGGGGTCGAGACTCGTCTTTCATTGGCATTGTTAGCGAATCGACTTTCACTGCCAAGATTCGTGGAGGTTACCTCCACAAATCCAGCAAAGTTGTACGGATTGTATCCTAGAAAAGGGGCGCTTGTTCCAGGGGAGAGTGATGCGGACTTGACCATCTGGTATCCGGACGGGATGAATGAGTTTCAGCTGACGAATGACATGCTACATCACAATGTGGACTACACACCCTACGAAGGGAAAACCATGACACAGTGGCCACGGTATACTATCCTGAGAGGAGAGGTTGTCTGGGCCAAGGATGAGGGTGGTGTAGTGGGCAAAAAGGGCTATGGACAGTTTCTGAAGAGAAATGATAGCTCACTGGCCGGAAGTCGGAACCCCGCGGAATGGAATGTAGAGAACTTTTGATATTGGAGATAACCGTACCAGTGAGTTCCCGAAAGCTTGGTTCATCCGAGCGCCACCAACAAGCTTTTATTGTGACCTGTCTCTTTTGATCCCGAAAATTGGTCTGCTGAAGAAAGCGTCATCGGTGACATTTTCAAGCCACCATAGTGATATTCCGATGAAGTCCCAGCTCAATTTGAATCACATGACTATTGTAAAAAGTACAAGTCAGGTAGTAATTGCGATTTAAGTCGGGCTATCGCAGGGATAACGTGGAACCTAATCCTTGCTTTGGTTCTGTCATGGCATGGACTGTGACCTGAAGAATAGAGTACTGTATAGGGCCTATGTTTCAATTGATGCGGAGTGCCTCGAGCACGGTACGATACTCGGATTTCCCAGCCTGCCAAATTTGGCTGAGCCGCAACTCCACGTTTCTCCATCGCCCGTGTCACGACCGGAATGCATCATCAAACCCAGGCCTAATCCCCGAAGGCAACATCCGATGAATCCCACGATGAGGCATAATGCATTGCTATTCCCTCAAGGCTAGTTCTCCTGGGGCTTGGTTCCTCTGCCCGAGTTCTCAGGTAGTAGTATATAACATTAAAAATCACAAGAAATATAGCAGAAAAGAAGTTTATTTGGAAATAATATAAAAAAAAAATATAAAAAAGTTAAAAAGAAAAAGAAGATTAATTTTTTGAACAAAAAGCTTATATTTTTTTAAAAATCCCAAAAATATATAAAGAAAATTTACAATATATATTTTAAAAAAATATAAATTTAAAAAAAATATAAATTTAAAAAAAATATAAATTTAAAAAAAATATAAATCTAAAAAGAGAAAATAAATATAAGAAAGAGTGGGGAGAAAAGAGAAAATATTAATGCAGTGCAAGCATGAAAAATATATCCTCAAAATCAATTTGGGTTCCAAGAAGATCTTCAAGACCGATGGCGCCGTCCTCCCGTGATTTGCTTTATTTACCTCTACTCCCTGGCCAATCTTCACTCACGCCGAACCCGCATGACCGACAGCAGCACCACAGGGATTGGGACAGACAATACCGTCCTCCCTAATCTTATCAGCGCGATATGGCTGAACAGGAAACAAAAATGGACTAATAAATACGTTCACCGCCTTTTCGGCCTAGTGCGTCTCCTAGGGTTTAAGAATAACTTGATGAGTGGGTGGGAGATAATGTCGTCAAATATGATACAATTTGTCGGGGTCCCGACTCGACCGCGGACCGAAAAGGAAGCATGCAGATACCCGTTGGGAGGGGATCTCAAATCCAATTCGAACCCGTGGTTCTCCATGCCTTGAGTCAGGCTTCTGTACATTTTGATCCGGGCAACAGCGCTTAGCTTTAGGCTCGCAGTAGAGAGATAATGCAGGTAGAGGTGTTCAAACGGGGGGTGGGGGGAGGGAGGATGAGGCAGATGCCTTGCCAACGTTGGGGAAGCTGCTGTGGACCGAATAAGCATTACCGATCGTGTTCTTGAGTTCCCAAGCTCCACGCTGCTACTGCAATCGCCCGTCAATATGGGCTAATGTGAAGGGGGAAGAACTCTCCGGGGTGAAATCAGATAAGGAACGCCAGAGGGCATTGCACTATTCGGAGGGAATAGCCGTACTCGTACCTCTCAAATCGAGAATGAGTTTCTTGAATGTCTCCAACCCGCCACTCACCAGAAACGTACCGCTGAGGGGTTTTGCCATTTGCCTTTTGCCTTTTGCCTTTTGCCTGCGAAAAACAGCAAGGACAGTACACGTATAGTGGGGTTGGGCCGTCCGATGATTCGCATCCACACGAGAGCATTGCACACTTTGGTGGCACCCCCCTTTCAAGTGTTCGAGATCACGACGAAACAAGGTGGGAGGGCTGCAGACCACGAGAGCGGGCAGCCTCCTGCAGGTCGAACCTTCGGGTGAAGCAGCGACGTTTCCCGGAGGCTGTCATAGGTCACCATGGCAGTTGCAGGCCGTGTGTAGTTAGTTGGTACAATCCAGTGGTCTCCGTGGGATAAATAAGAAGACTGGGAGAATGTGAGTGACTGATAGGTCTGTATGGAATGAAGAAAAGCCCAACGCCACAGCACACAGCCAGAACTCTTCCTCTCAGCCTGGCCACAGGCGTCAGAGGTGTACTTAGTGCTCATGCTATACGTACAGGACAGGATAGGAAGGTCGAAGGTGTATGTATGTAGCAGAAGCAAGAAGAACCAATCATCCGTCTATTTACGGCAACCGATACCTGGTTGGGATCTGATGGATGATGGGGGGGATATCTGATGGGGGATGATGTCGGGATGTTGGGTGTTCTCAGACCTCGGCGAGTCAAGCGACGTCTTCTCGACTTCTCCAACCCAACCCTCACCTCCGAACTACAGTCTCCCAAACTCCCTCCCTCCCTCCCTCCTTTCCTCCTGCCTCCCCACTCCCCTCTCACCCCATCCCCATGTGCCTTCCTCTCCACCTCCTCTCATTATTATCACTAATTAAGTTCGAATCCATCGACAACCCTGAGTCCCGCCCGCCTCACCAAAGGTAGACGCTCCCTAGACTCTGACATCCCCCCTCGAGCCCCTCCAGGCATCCAATTCCAACCAGCATCTCGTCAGCCAGAACCCAGGGAGGGGAAAACAGCACAGCACAGCACAGCACAGCACAGCACAGAAGATCGGCCGTTGTCTTGCTCGTTGCACAGTGCGTGTAACTGGAACAGTACACGAACATCCCACATCGTGCATCCTCGAAGTTGTCCTACCCATCCCCCCCCCCCCCCCCCCACTCAGCCGAGCGACAC